>JAWWEO010000021.1:23004539-23052402 GCA_035582975.1 Ormyrus labotus
CCAAATTGATTAGGATTAATGATATTACAACTTGTTATAAAATTATATAATCTGTCGTAGATTAATTTCTCAAAAATTCTTGCAATATTAGATTAGAGATATTGGTCTGTAGGTTGAGGTTTTATGTTTGTCATTTGCTTTGAATATAGGTATGATTTCTGCATTCTTAAGTGAATCTGGCCAGATGGATTTTTCAATTATCTTCCTATTTTAATTATACAAATAAGTGCGACGATAGCTGAGTGTTATAAAAGAGCGTTATTGGAAGGCCTCCGTTTTGAGCCTCTTTCGATTCCCCATGTTGAACAATTCACATCGAGAGACCATTATTGCTCCAGTAACGGCTAAAGCTCGGGTAGTTCGAAAGTCAGTTTTCTTGGTCCAGTCGTGATCGACATCACTTTTATATATTTAGAAGGTATAATTATTATTTTAAGAAAGTTTTCTACTTTTCGCTAATTTAAATGAGTTTCTAAACCGATTTTCTGCATTTCAAACAGAATAATTTGGACCAAAGTACTGTAATATAAAAAAAAAAAAAAATCCGGAAATCTTCATTCTCGCGCCAAAAAAAAATTGTTACCCCCGGCCCCAAAAGCCTTCAATCGCCCCGATCGGGAGAAGAAAAAAAGCTCGGCAGGACTGACCGGTGCAGAAAGCTCGCGAAAACGGCCGAGCGCCGCCGAGTCTTGGAGGTGTCGCTCTTTCCGCCGCTCTATTTTTGTCTCGCGCCGCGGCTAGAGGAAGCTCGAGAAAGAGAGAGAGAGAGAGGGAGTCCGGGAAGAAAAGGCTTTCACGCAGGCCCGCGTCCAAAGTAAATCCGACGTCGCTGGCCTACGTACATACGGGAGAGGCGGCTCTTGCGCCATGTGAAAAGTAAAAAAGCTCAGGAGCAGCAAGCAGTTGTCCTCCCCCTCGGGCGAACGAACGAGTTTTTTGGCTTTCGTCGGGAGCGCCGATCCTCGATCGAACGAAGGTAAGGCGAGAGGGCCAACTTTTTTTTCTTAATCTTTTGGCCGAGGCTTTAGGGATCGGTGACGCTGTTTGTTGTGCCACGTGCTGTCCGGCGGTTTTTTTCGCCACGATCCGAGGTCGTTAAACTTAAAGTTTATTTTTTTTTTGTTTTTTGTTTTTTTTTTCGAGCTTTTCCACGGGCTTTTCTTACCCGGGGATGTAGAACTGCTCGGGGCGATTTTTTCATTCAGTTATGTAAACACGGAACCTTGAGAATCGCCGGATTTGCGGGTTTGTCATTTGTTTGAAGGAGAGCTTGAAAAGCTCGAAATAAACGTTTAATGCTGTTCTACAGTGGAACACGTTGTAGTCGAGAGGTGTAAAATGCGTATAGCCTTCGCGCTTTTCGAAAACAGTGGGCAGAATTATTTTCCATGCGAATGCATTGAACGTCGATATTTTACGCTGCAAGGTAAAGCAATACAATTATTTATCGTGAACTGAATCGTAAAATGAAAAGATATTTTAAAAATCTTTCAGTATTGCAATAAATTTCTTGACAATTATTTACCGCTCTGAAAACGGATCTATACCAAGGGCATATTTTGCATAATTTAATTTAATCGCACTTTAAATTATCCAAGTTTCACGCGGGAAAGATTGAATTAATGCTTTTGTCAATTTTAACATTAAATTCTCTAACGAATGACGTTTATTCTATCGAAATTATTGTTTTTGCATTTAATTTAAGAAGTATACTTAATTGACCTTGTGCGACGTAATTAGATGTGTCCAATGATACTTTTTGTCAAAAATATAACAAAATTAGATTTCTCATCGCAATTATTCATAAATTACGAATTTGATTAATATACAGATTATATACATTACAATACTCTTTAGTAGTTATACAGAAATTTTTCCTGATTATCAATCTGTCGCGTAATTCTATTGCGATTAATAACTAACCCGACAGAATCATCAGTTGCGAAAATATCAACATCCCCACCGCAATGCCACATTAATCTTTTAACACAGCATTAAGAGTAAAACCGCAGAAGACATTTTTTCAAATTTCGCCGATCTGCCGCCCAAAAATCTGAAACTCGATCGATCTCTCACGCGCTCCGAAATTCGAATCGCGTTCCCCTCGCAGCTCCTCGCCGTTCACGAGAGAGCGGGATCGTCCTTCGCCTCTGGGCAGAGCGTAACGGAATCCGTTCCGATATCCGCGGGAGCGCTCCCTTGCGACTCGTCGATAAGTTTCGTCGAATCCGCAATTTTGGCAGGTCCGCGCCTCGGCGCTCGGCGAATATTGCGTCAGAAAAAAGCCCTCTCTCTCTCTCTCGGTTAGGCGGCCCGCGAGTCAACAATAGCCCCTCGCGCTCTCCGAAGCTCTCCGCCCGAGAGAAGCGAGGCGGCCACGGCTCCCCGGGCTGCTTGGCGGCGGCGGCGGCGGTGGCGTTTTGCCGCAGATACTCGCGCGGCGAAAACTCGCGCGAAACCGCCGCGCGATCGACCGCCCCGTCGCTTCTTTCTCCGTTATGTAAATTACGTTATCGAGAGCGAGAGCAGATCCCGCGGAGTACGGCCCGATATCGAGTGCGATATACGTACAGACGGCCATGAGGAGCAGCAGAGGCAGTGGCAGCAGCGGCAGTAGGCAGCCGAGCGACAAGTACGTTGACAGCTTTCAGTGTGCTTTCCGCGGCCGAGCGCGGCGAATTATGTCAAGTGGCTCGTATTTTTAGGCGAGAGGGAGAGAGAGAGAGAGATAATAGACCGATCCAGCAGTGCCAAGTGCAGAGTCGCTATCAGTCTGGCCCCCCAGAGAGCTTTTTTGCAAGCTCTCCGCTCTCCTCTCTCCTCTCGCCGATGGGCTTTTCGCTCTTCGACGCGGGGAAAACCTAAGCTCTCGGGCTAAAAATACGAGTCTCTCTCTCTCTCTCGCGTATATACCTCTCTCGAGTGCGCGGCAGAGAGGCGGCACACTGCCGCGCGGCGCGAGGCTTCTTTTCTTTTTTAAAACTCCCTCTCTCGCTTCTTTTTCCTTGTTTTTTTTTTTTTTTTCTTTTCGACCGAATATCGGGCCGCGCTCTCCGCGGCGATTCGAGCGCGTATTTCCTGGCGCGAGAGAGGCTGTGCGTCTTCTTCTTGCGTTATTTGCGGAGAAGTTTTATAGGAACTTAAAGGAAGCGCCGTTGTTTGGGTTGAGTCGCGCGAGAAACATGTGAGTCCAATTTTTGAACCAGGTGATCATTTCATTCGACTTGAAACAATTAACACTGTAGGGAAGCTTCGCACGACGCTTTGCGCAGACGAAATAACCGCTTGATTTAATTATTGCGCTCCTTGGGCAATTCGACCTGCTTTTTTTTCCGCGTGCCGCCGATGCTCTCGGAAAAATAGGGAGTATCACTGTTATATTTAACTCCGAAGAACCGCCGGTTGAAAAATCGCGCGAAAACAAAACGAACTCTGCCCGCAAGCTCCCGCACCTTGAAAGCAACCGGGGGGGGGGGGGGGGCCTAATAATTGCGCGTCGCACCCCAGAAGCTTCGACGTCGAACAGATATCGAAAGATCTCCTTTGGGAAAAGGGAGGATAAAGAAGCCGCGGATCGCCGAAAATAGCGAAGGTGTTCCTCTCGTCAGGGAAAAGAATCGCGGCGACGCTCCTCGACGGGGAAAAAAAATTCGGGCCGCGACTGTAAATCAATCGGCGTTCGCAATACGATCGGTGACGCGCGCACATTTTCTTCCCGGCGTCGCGCCGAGAGAGAGAGAGAGAGAGAGGAGCTTCTAATATTAACTGCGGCTTAAAGCTTTGCGCGACGCACCGCCGAATTTACGCGCGGCTTTTCTACGCCGAGCTGAACGAAGATTAATGTTTGTTTAGTAATGCGATACAATTTATTGGACCGGGCTGAATTCGCACCTGCTGCTATACTGCAACGAATAAAAAGTGTACGCGCGCCGGGGCATTGTATTTTCGAAGTAATTGGGTTTGAAATACGGTTACTTTTTTATTGCTGAATCATTCGGCTGACGTTCTTTAGTCGTTTTATTCTTCGAGTCGATGGTACTGTTGGCAAGAGATATTTAGCGTGGTAAATTATTTACCAGTAGAAAAAGTTATAAGTTTTTATATCTGTAGATACCATGAAAATGAAATTATTAATTCGCGTTTCATGTACATCTATAGTTTTTATCTTTTTATAATTTAAAATATGAAGCATACAACAAAGTAAATTGTTAAAAAAGCCGTGCTTAATTCACAAAAAAACTTCTCCGACTAAGTTTAAAAAAAAAAAAAAACAAATAAATGTATAAAAGACTTTCTCAAAGCCGATCCTTACGCAGCTCCGGACTTCCTCTCTGTCGGTCTATTGCACAACCCCCCGAGAAAAATAACGAGCTCGACGAAGAATCCGCGGCCGAAAGCAAAGGAGAAAGCAAAACAAATAAAAAGTAAAAAAAAAACAGAGAAAAAGGCTCTCGAAAGCCGTCAAACGGCGTGCGCTGCGGCTCCTCTAGCCCCGATTCGACGGCGCAGCACTGGCCTACTACGTATTACGTTACGATAGATAAATTTAGCGATTCTTTTACGAAGAAGCAGTAGCAGCAGCAGCAGCAGCGGCAGCGAGACGAGATCGCCGCCGACTCGTCGAGAGAGGGAACACCGCGCCGGTTGTACCGATGCCAATACGCGCGACTTGGAATTAATTACCCTCTTGGACGACCACCAATAATCGCCAGCCCTCTCTTTCTCTCCTCCAGGGCCGATCGCCGCCGCCGCCGCCGCCGCTGCTGCAAATGGCCGAACTCCATCGGCTCTCTCCCCTTTAGCCGCCGGAATATAAACAAAGCGGCGGCGTCGAGTTGCAGAGAGCCCCGACGACGCTATATTTTCCCTTTTCCGCCGCGGGGCATTTTTATATATCGGAGGGCCGATCGAGAGTCGGAGGAACGCGCGGATCGGGTTTCGGCGGTGAAAACGCGCGAGTTTATAATCGCGTCGAAATTTATGAATTGCAGTCGGGACGTTGGGCACGAGGTGGGATTAGCGCGCCGCGCGGTGCAGGTGCCTGTTTTTTTTTTTCATTTTTTTATTTTAACGCTATTTATAGGAGTTTTCAAAACAAGGCGGCGCGGAAGAGATGCTTTTAAGAATGACGATTGTTTATTCATTTAAAAATATAAGTTATTCTTAGGTTGGTTCGACGTCGGTGTAAGCAGCTACTTTGAGTTAATAAAACGCTTTTTTTACTATACCTGCGCCGAAAAGTTATAAAGATCAATTTTTGAGCTTTCAGACTGAAACAAGTGTAATGTAACCGTAAGTTCTGCTTGTGTCCACTTGCCAAAATTCGCAAAATCTATATACCTCCTGAATATTTTTTTAAACGATTCACTGATTTTACGTACATTTAATTATCCACTAAATTGAACTGCTGCATTGAACAACACTTTTCCTCGACAATCCAATTACACGCCTAAAAGCTCCGATTTTTCTTTAAAAAAACTAAATTAGCAACTCCGTAGCGCGTAATTCTCATCTAAATGCTTGGAAATCCGCCAGCGGCCTCTTCCCTTGATTAATCCTCAAAATACAGGCGAGCGAAAGAAAACAAAAAAAAAAAGGCCTCGCAAAATAAATCACCGCGACGCTCGAACGGTCGAATAAAAAATTCGAATGTCCATCTGGTCACCTTGTAGGCAAGGCGGCGGCAAGCGCAGCATCTTGAACAACGCGGCGTACAGCATCTTCACGCAGAGCTCGACGAGCGAGTCGACGACGACGCGCAATGTCGCCGGTAACGCGGGCAGCCGGCGAGTGAACTACGCCGGCGGCAGCAACCTCAGCGGCCCGAGCTTCCTCCAGCGCAGCGTCTCCGCCGACAATGTGGTAGTGCGCCAGCGCGGTTTCAAGCCCTCGGACCGACACGATCCCGCCAAGAGAAACTTCCTCGAGAGCCTCACCTCCAAGATACTGCACTTCGACATGGTTGGAGGATCTTTCTTTCTTTCTTTCTTTTTTTTATTGGTTTACCAAGACTTTTATCGTTATGCAAATTTTTTGAGTTTCGGCCAGATTATTTTCTCGATATTGCCTCTCCGATCTGATTTGCTCATGAAGTTTCTCTTACTTTCAGGAGAGCGGCAACTCGACTCCGATCAACTTGCAAAAGTTGCTTACCCCGGCTTCGGACTCCAACGAGATGATGCACGTGAAAAATAGTGAGCACTATACATTTCTTTGCAAAAGTAAAAAAAAAAAAAAAAAAAACAACGAATAAGTATAATAACCGCGGTTGCGCCCGCCCCGTTTCAGAGAAAATGTACGCCTCGTCGTACTTCTACGCGCCGACGCACCCGACGGTCGAGGACCAGGTGGAGCTGGCGCGCCGAATCTCGAACTCCCTCAGCGACGTGAAGAACGTGAAGAGCAAGGGCCAGTCGATGTACGTCAACCGGAAGAAGCGCTCGGTCAAATGGATTCACGACGGTAACGGCAAGTATGATTAACGGACACGAATTCGTCACCCCCGACACGAGCGAGCATGCAATTTATATATATATAAACACCTCGCCGATAACAACGCCTCCATACGATTCACAAGCTTTTTCATTACGTTCGTCGCTCCGCGAGGTACGAGGCCTTTCTCAATGAGGTTCGCCTTTGCCTTTGGATTTCAGGTGCAGAAGAGGTCGAGGAACCTTCCGCTCCGGCTCGCAAGGTGAGTCAGTTCTTCGGCTTCGGGAACGGCCTTTTTGTAATGTAAGATGTCGGACTTGCGTTTAACATTTTTCGAATTATACTGTAAAGGTAGCACAATTAGTTTTGCTAAAAATATTGTCGAACACGCCGTTTCGGTAATTCGAATTTTCTGAGTGTAGTAGAATGTGTTATTTCAAAAAATGATTTTAAATTGATGAGGTCAGCGAACCTTAGCTTAAAAAATAAAGAACCTTGGCTTCATCATTCATCTCCACCTGATCGATTATCAAATTTAAAATGCAAATGTAATAATATGAGAAATCTATAGATCTATCTAATCTATCTATGTATCTATAAATCGTCGATAATGTATTTTTACATTTTGTTTTTGAAAATAATTTCCCAAATAAATATATATTGCCTTTTAATTTTAGAACACAAATTCCTTTTGCGAACAAAGAGTATCTTTTCGCGAAAAATGAGCTACGACAATCGCGTAAAATAATCGAAACGATTTTACTCTTAAAATCCACCCCAGAAGCTTCCTCCAACTGATTAACCGAATTCCTGCCTCAGGACAAAGTGCCGTTAAAATGCATGATGAATCCGAGCGGCAAAGTCTTGGACATCCACGGCATCCAGGAGGCGCTCGGCGAGGAGGTCAACATCTCGACGACGCCGCCGCCGCATCCCGAGCGACTCTTCGACATCGTGCGAGACCTGAATAACCAAAAGGGTCGCGGTGAGTGCAATATTACTCGAGCGGCGAAGCGCGACGCGGCTCTTTTTCCGCCCCCGAAATCGCCTCGAAAATCCGTCTTCACCTCTCGAGCGCTCGTCAAATATCGACGACGCTCGGCAGCAGTGATCAGGGGATAACGGCCGTCGGTGCGCGCGGTTACGTCAGGGGCAGGGGGGGGGGGGGGAGGGCCTTTAGAAATGGATTAGGTGAGCCGGGGGGGTTTATATTTAGAGGCTAAACGGCAGCGCGAGGCGGCCGTCGCGAGGGGTGACTGGCCTGTTACGAAAAAGTTTTTCGCAAACTTTTAACGCTGGCGTCAGATTAGTGCCAAAAATTCGTACATATAATAAGCGGCGCTCGGCCCAGTCGAGCCCTTGTGCCGTTCGGGTAACGTTCGGAGAAACAATATATATCCCGATTGGGAAAAGAGCAAGGACCCGGTACATAAAGCTTCGAAGTTGTATTGTTTGTTTACGCTGCGGTGTGACTTTTTTTTTCTTTTGCCCGACTCTCATTCAAGCGAATCGTATTGAGTCGGCGGCCGACGCCTCTCGCTTTCATTCGAATGTCGCTCTCTCGGCTTTTTTCGATCGGCCGAAATTTCGGAGGCGCGCAATATATACCGCCGGTGCTTGTTTATTTATTTTATTTTTTTTTTTGTTTCTATTTTAATCAAGGTGAAAGCTGTATTCGTGCGCTGCAATTAGTGGCTGATAGTGCAGCTGTGGGGCCTAAGTGCTTGTAATGGTGTCGCTTCGGAGGAACGGAGTTTATGTAATCGCCGTGTCATTCCGATTAGAATTCGTCGGTTCTTTTTTACTTTTTATCATCGAGTGACATTGTTTCGTCGAGTTATTTCGCGCGGCGGCATTGGCAGTCTTAATTTACACTCGAATCGTTAATTTATGCACTTTGTTGAATTTAAAAAGTATTTGATAAATGATATAATTTCTTTTAAAATAGAGCACAATTAAACGATGTGCATCGTTTCAATTTCAATAGGTGCCGAAATATTCGCAAAGCGCAGGAAAAGATCAGAAAAGTGGGTGGTCGATACGGAGCAGCCTCAATCGCCGAGCGGTTACGGTTACAAAGCACCGTTGTATCCAATGAAACAGGTACGGCGTTCGTTCAAAATTCGGCACCCTTCCGAAGCGCCGTTTATTTAAGAAGTTTGCATTTTTACAGGATATCGGCGTGAACGAAAATACGAAGTACGACAGCAACAAACCATTCTACAACCCTTTCACTGCGGACATTTCTATGGATTATTCAACCCCGCCCACCAGTAAGTTGAACTTTTCAATACTTCATTCCTTCCCGCTTCTGCATCCAACGAGCAGAGAGCTAAGACCATCAATTTTCAATCAATTCGAAAAAAAAAAGAAAGCCTAACCCCCCCTCGTCGCCTACGCTTAACTAACAAACTCGCGCACTGCTTCCCGCAAGGCTGCGCCCGCCAGTGCTCTCGCGGCAGCTTCAGCAGCGCTCACTCCGACTGCGGCCCCTGTCACACGGAGGTGAAGAAGATCTATCTGCGCGAGGTGGCAGTGGGCACCGAGCCCGAGCTCGGCCCACCGAAGATCCTGGAGAAGCCGTCGCGTCGCGCGATCAACGCGGACGGGCCCCGTTACCATCACCACCACGGCAACCACCACCATCAACACCACCACCACCACCAACGCAACTCCTGCAACTCGAGCGTGAGCAACGGCTACTCCAGGGGTAGCAAGGGCAAGAGCGCCCATTACTATCAGCCGAACGGTTACCAGTACCAGTCGAGGGGCAACGGCTACCACAGTCATCACGTCAACGGGTTTAGTTATCTGAACAATCAGGGTAACGGATACCACCAACCGAGCTACCACAGTAACGGATACCACAATGGTAACGGCTACCAGAATGAAAACGGCTACCAGAATGGAAGTGGCTACCAGAACGGAAGTGGATACCAAAATGGAAATGGCTACCAGAACGGAAGTGGGTATCCAAATGGAAACGGGTACCAAAGCAACAATAACGGATACCACCAGCAACCGCAGAGCAACGACGTGGAAGAGGTGCCCGAAGAGGACTACACCCCGGTGCCGGTGAAACAGCTGATCCAAGAGTTCGAGAAGACCTGCAGGCCAGTCATGCAGTACAAGCAGTACGCCCCTCGGGCGGCTCCGGTCAGCCATAGCCAGAACGACATCTCGCGCTTCTTCGAGTCCAGGCGCGAGGTGGTCTACCACAAGCAGCCCCGCGGCAACCAGCAATACCGCTCCTCCGGCAACGGCAACAGCAACCACAACAACAACAACGGCTACGCGAGCTCGGGCGACGACGAGGAGGAGGACGAGGAGGAGGAGGACGACGACGAGGACGACGACGCCTCCCTCGACGACTCCCTGTCACCCGTCGACCTGTTCAGGATCGACGACCGGCGCCTGCTCGCCACCAGCGGCGCCGCCGCCGGCAACCGGTCCTCCTCCATGAGCACCCTCGACGAATACTACCGCAGGCAGTACCGCGTCCTCGAGCAGCTCGACGACGAGCGCAGCGGCGGCGGCGGCGGCAAGAAGTACCTCGACCCCGAGGCCGAGCTACCGCCTGCCGTCAGGGCCGCGAATCTCGCCGCCGTCGCTCAGCAGGACGAGATAATCAAGCAGAAGAAACACCTCAGGAACACGCCCGTGCTCGAGAACCTCGTCGCCGGCACCACCACCCCCGAGTGCTTCAAGAAGGAGTTCACCGAGGAAGTAGGCAAGTGCTTCGCGACCCCGCTTTTTGGCTTTGCGCCTTTCAGAGCTTTTTCGTTTTAGTTTGCATGTTAATCGTTTTATGATGATTCATTTTTACTAATTCTGAAATTTTCAGATTTAATCATTTATTTAATAAGTTTTTTCATTAATCTCTACAGTAACAATAATTTTTTCCTCGTTACTTAAGAGCTTAAAAAAAATATGTAATTAAAATAATAAAAATTGTTGTAAAGATTTCAAAGAATGATCCAAGCGTATAAGTCTGATCAATCTTTAGCACGCATTGATTTATAATTCAATATCTATCGATTATGAAGACAATTGTCAGTTAACGATATTTCGATGAAAAAATACTCACAACTAACCCGGGAGGTGTTTCTGTAAACTTAACGCGCTCGTTAAATGGCATTTTTTCGCACTTTCAGTTATCGCTTACATGATTTTGTATATGTTTATATATATCAAAAATAACGCGCGTTAAGCTTACAGAATCAGGCCCCCGATATGCAACAAAGATACCAAAATATAGTCAATCACCTTATTATACAACCCTCACATCTCTGCTTGCCTGTCCGAAAAAAAAACAGCGGGCAAACTGTACGACAACGCGTACTCAGGCCCGAAAATCTCGAGCTACCAGAACCTGACGAACTACAACACGGCGCCCCGAGGCTGGGACCAGTCCCAGGCGGTCTACCGGCCGGTCAGGTTCGAGAAGCCGCAGGACAACAAAATCGTCTACTCGGACTTCTAAGAGCGGCGCGGCGACTCCACCCCTCGGCCTCGAACGTCAAACGCACGCGCAGCAGCTTACCCTCCGCGGCCGACAGACATATCGTTCGCACACACCATTGTTAATTTATCTCCGCTCGCTCGAATTAAGTATCCAGTAAGTCATCGTCATCCCCGCCCGTCGACGTGCAATACGTAATAACCTCTGCATAAAAAGCTTCCATGTGTAAGATATATAAAGGCAAGATGCTCTCCCGACGTAATTCTTCTGCGGTGAAGCGCCAGATCAATCAGTAATTGTCAAAGGTGATTATGTTTAATTTAGTAGTCTTGTGTCGTTTTTTTAATACCTTTGAGCGCAAGCTGATATCGTGGTTTTTTCAATACCGGTCTGCAATTGTGCAAAAAGTAATGAGAAAACTGCTGGAAAATGAAACTTTTTCGCAGCTGTGATATAACCTTTTCACGAATAATTCATTTTTACAGGTGACGTAGAATAATAACAAACTTACTCTCATCATCCCGTCGGACAATCACAAGCAAGATATTTTTTCCTTCAAACGCTCAAAGCACAATTTGCTTCGATTGTTTCTCCAATAGAAGAAACAATAGGAAGTCGACCTGCAAAGGCTAACCAATCGATTGCCGGGAGAAAAGATGCGGAAAAACGAATAACGAACGCCGCAAAAAGTGCACCCTTAAAAACTGATATATGTTTAACCGTAAAACTCAACGATCGATTTACCGCAGTTTTAATTGTTATTGTAGGACTACGCTTTTTCGCGGATCGTTACTCCGTCACCTCTTTAATCATAATTTACCACTTTCTTCGTCATTAATTGGAGTGCGATCGGCATCATCCTAATATAACTCTCATCGATAACTCAAAATCGTCAGATTATTCAAGCCAATGTTGCGCGGTTGTTTCTATTTACTATATTATTGTTGTTGTTCTCGCATTTTTTTTTCTTCGAAGCTTTTACAATAACGGAGGAGAGACGTTTAACTTTCGTAAAACGATGGAGCCACTTTCCTGTCCTTCCGTCTTTAATGTGTTGTGCAAATGCAAACTACTGTTGTTAATTGTGAAAATATAAAATAATGCGAAATTCTATGTTAGCGCGTTAAGAAATATATAAATAAAATAAGATTTATTTTTTGCGACAAAAGTTACACGTTGTACATTAATGATGGTAATTTCGAGGTGATCATAAATAAATAATAATATATTTGTGCCTTGTTATTAATTTTGTATAAGATTTTCGAATCGTGATAAGAAATCTCTATAAATGTTGTTATCAAAAATATGTATATTTATTGATGTATATTGCAAAATATTGAAATGTGTTATAATAAAGATAAATGTTTCTTGATTTTCCTAAGTTCTTTTTTTTCAATCATTCTCACTGTTTCTTGTTCAATAATTTTAATACTCCATCTGAAAAAGAAACAAATTTCAAATCGAATATATGACGATAATTAGAGTATAATAAACAATGTAACGATTGTCCTGCGTGGACTTCGATCCCTTTAATTGATACCGGCCGCGTGCAATGATGATAGTACTCATATCTTCGTTTTTTATTTTTGCTCAGTACGAGTGTTTAAAATTGTATATAATTTTGATAAAAATAAAATTAGTACTAGCAGCGAAAACAGTAAATATTTTCCTTTAAATTCTATCTTTATAAAAGTGATTTAATATTGATAATAATATATTTAACGGTTATCTATGCTTTTTACTCTCGAATTTTTTTTTATCGATTTTCGATAACAATTTTTCCAGCTTAAATGTTATCAGTGCAATATTTCAAGACTCAAGAATCAAGATCAATAAGCTGTAATTTTTCTTTATGTTGATATTATAATATTAATTTATCTAACCGGCATCTCGCGTCATAAAGTGTTTTATCTAAATACAAGTCTCAATATTATTTACCTATAAATTGTATCGCAAGATATTACAGAAGAAAAAATTGCACATTTTGACACACAGCAGTGACTGCTTTGACTCAAGTATTTTACACGAACTAGTAATGATAGTAAATTAATAAGAATATGTCAGCATAATTTTTTTTCCCTTGGCTTTTTTATAATCCATCCATTTTCCGAGAAGTAATTTATTATTTATTTACAGTAAAAATGATTTTTTTTTATCACCGTAAAAGCATCAACAATCAAGTTTTACAAAAATAAAATCTAATCTAATTTCATGTTACCCTTGCGAGCATCGTTTACTACCTAGACGATCGATCACTGCAAGGCCGACGGATTATATACGGATTATATCGTTTCAAAATTACAAATGCAAAGAGTTAATTCGTAACCGCTCAGCCACGAATTTCTCGACGCGTCCATTCCAAGTACTCATGACATAAGAGCTCGCCTCCCATTATCACCCGAGGCGCACATCTCGCCCATTATCCTCCGGTGTTTCAGCTTCCCTCTCCAAAAAACCCGCTTTTTATTCCTCTAAATTGCGGCGCAGGTTCATCAAGCGATAAGATAAGGCGCCCGCATCGCCTGGCCTGGCAACACAGCAGCTCTACTCTCTCTCTCTCGCCGCACTCCTCGGCATCACTCCTCCGTAATGTCGCTCGAGTCCCTGCTGTCCACTATTGCTCGGGGGGCACGGCGGAGCGTCGCGGGGCGGGACGAGGGAATCCCGCTGCCGGCCGATAAGTACGAGGCTCAGCTCGCGCGCCGCTCAGTGGTCCCGTACGGCCGCTACAGCTCGGTGCTGCGCGTCTCCATCGTCTACGATTCGTACGTGCAGCGCGACGAGATGAGACTCGTCGCCGTCATCCTCCTGCTCGCCCTGGGCAGCTTCCTCGTCATCAGCTTCGCCATCGGCGCCAGCATACCGGACGGCCAGCGGAGGAACAAGTGCGGATACGACGTGAGTGGTGAATGCGCGGTTGTACTCTGGGTGATTCGGGATTAATTTGTTTGATGGAGTGGATTAGTATTTTTTTTGAATATATGAATAAAGATTTGATTTTTCGATGAGCAAGAGCTTTTAGTGACCAGACCTCGTTTACGTGTGTTTATTATTCACCTCGATCAATATCATTAAATGAAAACAAATAATTTTTGATTAATTCGTGTATTGGATCTGTTTTCTTGGCAATGATAACGACTATGTTGACGTTCGATTGCGGGTCATCCGGATTCGGAAAAATTATTATTATATTTAGATAGGAATTTAGTGATTTAAAATCAATATTATTTACTTTGTTCAGACGTAAAATTATTCTTCATTTATGTGTTTTACTTAGAAATACTTGAAGGAACACTTTAAAGGCTTAAATACAGGTTTTCAAATAATAATAGTTTTGTAAACAACAATTGCGATCTATTTTTAACCGTTGCCCCTAATAAGAAAATCGACGTAGCAATTAATGTTTTACATTATTTTTAAATAACTATTATACATATAATGTTTGGCCAATACGATAAACGGTAATGTACAAATTTTTTATTGATAGCAAATTTAACTTTGACCTGTAGATAATAAACGTGATTTGCTTATAAATTAAAGACCGACTTATTTTCATTCCTTCTACTCTTTAATAGTCTTGCACAAAAAGCGATCCGAACAAACTGAACATTCACTTAGTCGCTCACACTCACGATGACGTCGGCTGGCTCAAGACTGTCGATCAGTATTACTACGGAGGTAAGTGAAAAAATATTAATTGAATTTTTAATCCAATAAGGAAAACCGAGAACAATTTTTTCGCGCTCTCAAAATCTTAACTCTCTTGAAGCTGAAACTTTTTGACGTATATGCACGTGTAAAATTGATGCGCACGATACGGAGTATACTTGTATGAATCGGTAATTAAAGTCAGAAAAGATGTATAATTTACTTTAATGTCATTTTTCTAGATAAAATTATTAAACTACGACCTTCGGTAATTTTTATCAAGCTTCTTTCTACTTATTATTCAGTATCATTACCTGTTGGTGAGTAAAATACAATCGAAAGATTAATAGCAAACGAATAAAGAAAAACAAGCAATTTTCAAATAGTAATCAATTTTCCGCACGCTTGAATAAGAAGGCACACGCTAAATCAAGAGCCTTGCACACGTCGTATTAAAAAAATATCGTTCGATACACGAACGAGAAAGTGATTTTCATCCTCGTGCGACCGTTTTCGCCCGAGCGAAGCGAGGCACTCGTATCGAAAAGTACTATTGCGCATCGTTGAAAAAAATACTCGCACGAATGAATGAATTATATAACGGCTTAACTGTTTCTGATTCTTTAAGCTCGCATGGATATTCAAGTGGCAGGTGTGCAGTACATTATCGACAGTGTCGTCGACGCCCTCGAAAAGGATCCGGCAAGGAAGTGAGTGAATATTTGCTTGATTAAATTTATGCATCTTCAATTTAATAAAAATTTCTGTTCGCCCTGACGCGCGACAAAATTATCGTTGTAAACTTGAATAATGAAAGTATCTCCCGTCGTAAAAAACTTAAAAACTCCAACGGAGTGTCCTTGCACTCGCGAGCTAAGAGAAACCGCGCAAAAACTCGTGCTCCAATATTCCAGATTCATCTACGTGGAGACGGCCTTCCTGTGGAAGTGGTGGCTACGCCAGGACGAGGGTAGGCGGCAAGTCGTGCGGCGGCTGATCGACGAGGGCAGACTGGAAATAATCGGCGGCGGCTGGTCGATGAACGACGAGGCCGTCACGCACTACCACTCCATGATCGACCAGTACACCTGGGGATTCAGGTGAGGCTGATTTTCGCGTTTGCGCCGCGGATATTTCACCTCTTCGAGTACTTTTGTGTTCTACAAGGAAATATTTATGTCTTTCAGGCGGCTGAACGACACGTTCGGAGCTTGCGCCCGGCCGAAGATCGGCTGGCAGATCGATCCCTTCGGTCATTCTCGAGAGCAGGCCTCGATGTTCGCCCAGATGGGCTTCGATGGAATGCTGTTCGGTCGGCTCGATTATCAGGACAAGGCGAAACGGTTCGAGGATAAAACCGGCGAGTTTATTTGGAAAGGAAGTCCCAGCTTAGGTAACGTGTGCGATTACTCTCCTTTGGTGTATATTGTTGGAGTCAAATGTATAAATAATAGAGAACACTCGCAGTTAAAATTCATCAACGAATTTTGCAAAAGTTATCTTAATTAGAGATAAATGAAGATTGTTTGTAGCTGAGATATTTTCTTCAGTTTGACGTAAATTTTTCAGTTTATTCATACACTGCACTTATTGTTATCCTAATTGTGTAAAGCTTTGGTGTTAGGCCATTGTAAATAAATATTTGTTTTGGCTACAAATAAAGCTACTTTAAATGCTAAATAATAATAAATAGTAAATTTATGCAGGTGCGTCATCAGATTTGTTTACTTCAATGCTGTTCAATAATTACGGGCCACCGCCGGGCTTTTGCTTTGACGTCCTCTGCCAAGATTCGGAACCAATGGTGGACGACTTGGACAGTCCAGACTATAACATACAGAGTAGAGTACGTACAAGAAAACAATTGCAAGAAGAATTGCATTAGAGACACTTGAATCTCCGACTTAATGACCTCAATCGGCGAGACGGCGCCGTTTTTCTTTAATATCGCTTCATTATATGTTGCAGATTGAGTCGTTTCTAAAGTTCGTTAAAACTCAGTCTAGGATTTATCGCTCGAATGACGTGATTTTGACGATGGGTGGAGATTTCACGTATCAATACGCTGAAATGTATTTTAAAAACATGGATAAACTCATAAGGTATAGGCTCCCATCTTTGTCATAATTATTTCATTAAAATTCTCGTAAACTTGAATGATGTGACGGAACGACGAGATTCAAGAGTCTGAACTTTTTATCGATACTGATGACCTTTTCATAAATGAATTTTGTAATACGATAGGTTGAAAAGTTTTTGAAATTCGTCCGAACGCAAGCATCGACCTACCGAACAAATAATATCATTCTCACGATGGGTGAGGATTTTAATTATTTGTACGCTGAAATGTGGTTCGGTAATTTGGACAAACTCATTAGGTGAGACCGTGCATGCTCAAGACTTATCAAGTATTTACTTTGAACATTTAAATATTAACGGGCATGCCGCAAGTTTCAAAAGTAAAATATTACTAAAACGCCTGCTTTTCCATTTTTTTTCTTATTGGCTAAGGTAAAGGTTACTTAATTAGATTGATGTTTCTGACGGGGTACATCGCGTTGTAGGTACGTGAACGAGAGAAACGGCTCGGATTACAAGGCGTTCTACTCCACGCCGTCTTGCTACTTGAAGTCTCTCAACGAGCAGAACCTCACGTGGCCAATCAAGACTGATGACTTCTTCCCGTACTCGAGCGATCCCCATGCGTTCTGGACCGGATATTTCACGTCCAGACCGACCCTCAAGTACTTCGAGAGGCTGGGAAACAATTTCTTGCAGGTGACTTATACATTTTTTTTGGCATTTTTTTCCGAGCTTCCGTTGATTTCGGACTCCTTGTGCAGGTGGTGAAGCAACTGTCGGTATTGACGAGAACACCGGACAGCAAGAAGTTGGAGCTGTTCCGAGAGGCGATGGGCGTGATGCAGCATCACGACGCCGTCACCGGAACGGAAAAGCAGCACGTCGCCGAGGACTACGCGAGACTTTTACATCGTAGCTTTGAAAACGGAGCAGATCTCGCTTCTCAAGCTTTACAGTAAATATATAACGCTTTGCGAGATTTATAGCTAACTATTTTCTTTAATTGAATATACAATAACGTAACATAGAAATATTTTAAAGACTAGTCCTATAATTAAAAATCAGCAAACCAGATCCATGAAACTTCATAATTTTTATTAGCATCGAGGAATAATTAAAATTTTAATAACTAGCAAATGGGCATCGAAGAAAGAACCCATAAAGCCAGCACAGTTCCACTCCTGCCTACTCTTAAACATCTCTTCCTGCGAGCACACCTCTGATAATCCGAAATTCGTCGTAACCGTCTACAATCCAACTGGTCAATTACTTACAACCTTCGTCAGAGTACCGGTTAGCGGATTAGCGTACTCCGTAAAAGATTTCGCGGGTAAAATAATTAGTCACTCTTCAAATTCCGGACTCTTAATCGCGAATGGAAAAAATGAATTCGATCGATTTATAATGTATAGGCAAGGAGATCGTTACGCAGCTGGTGCCGATTCCGGGACCAGTGCAGAAGATCCCGGGCAGATTTAGCAAAGCGACGAAGGAGCTTATCTTCCAAGCTGTGAACATCAACCCGCTCGGATACCAGTCCTTCTACGTCAACGAAAAGGCAGGGGACTTCGAAGCTTATCAGCTGGACGAGCCGTCGAGGCTTCGACGGCAAACTTTCGACGGAGAAGTAAGCGAATTTTCCCGAATGCTCTTCCGATGATTTATTTTGCGAGAAATGCAATTTTGAAACCGATTTTCTCTGCTTCCCCCTCGATCAGCATCATAAAGTGAGCGTCGACGTTGCCGAGGGTAAGGTGCTGATCCAGTCGCCGAAGGGAATAGAGTACCTGCAGTCGTTCCACTATTACGAAGGTGCGGAGGGGAACAATAAAGTTTTCAACAACCGATCTTCTGGCGCTTACATCTTCAGACCTAAAGAAAACTACACCAAAGATTTTCCGGCGCCTACCAATCTTCAAGTTTTCGAGGGTAATTTGATTATGTAACTTTGCTCTGTTCGCACGATCGTTTTGAAATTAAATTTAAAGTAAAATGTCGTGAAATATTTTAGGGCCTTTAGTGCAAGAAATTCATCAAGTGATCAACGAATGGGTTAGTCAGGTGATAAGGCTATACAACGGCAAGGATTACGTCGAGTTCGATTGGCTTGTTGGACCCATTCCTGTCAAGTAATTAAATATTATTACAAACACAGTGAAGTAATCAAACGCATTTTTTCATATTTTACATAGTAAAATATTGCTTTCCTGGCTAAGACCACGTTGTTTTTCTACACCCATTTTTCTGTATAAATGTAGCTGAATCACTAACTTTCTTCTAACCCAAAAATTATCTTTTTACAGGGACAAGGTCGGCAAAGAAATAATTACCAAGTACTTCACTAATCTTAAGAATAACGGCGAGTTCTACACCGACAGTAATGGACGAGATATGCTGAAGCGCAAACTGAACTATCGGCCGACTTGGGACCTCGAGCTCGAGGAACCAATTTCCGGCAATTACTACCCCGTCACGACTAAATTGTCGATTCAAGACGATACGAACAAATGGCGCATGAGTGCATTGACCGATCGGTCGGAGGGAGGCTCGAGTCTGAACGAGGGTGAAATCGAACTGATGGTAAGGATGAAAATCGAGAATAATAAACCATACAGATTGGTGCATTTATTTCTAACGATTAATTTTCTATCAGCGAGAGATAATATTGAAAAACTTGTCTGCAGGTGCACAGGAGACTGCTGAGCGACGACGCTTTCGGAGTCGGTGAAGCTCTGAACGAATCCGCGTACGGCGAAGGTCTAGTAGCCAGGGGTCAGCATTACTTGATCACCGGCAGTCTCGATAATCTAGACGAGCTGATTCTGCGAGAGAAGGAGCTGGCAACCCAGCTGGCTTGGCGTCCGTGGATCTTTGTTACTCCGGCATTAGACTCTTTCAGCGAATGGAACGAGTATTACAAAATGAGGGTGAGCTGCGGTAATCGTGTGCTCGACCGTCTCAGATTTCGGATATTGAATTTTCTCAATGTTTCGCTTTTTCGACAGGACGACGGGCCCGTGGGAAAACTGCCGCAGAACGTTCGAATCCTCACCCTAGAACCCTGGAAGGAAGGAGAGATTCTGCTCCGACTCGAACACATTTTCGAAAAGGACGAGTCGCCGAAGTACTCCGTTCCGGTTGTCGTAAACCTCAAGGTAAACACTTCAATTGCAAAAGCACTTCCAAAATCTTTCCCAAAGGCATTATATACTCACACAAATTGCGTCGAACAGGAGCTGTTCTCCAGCTTCACCGTCCAGTCCGTGCAGGAGACGTCGCTCGGCGCCAATCAGTGGATCGACGAAATGCACCGCCTCCAATGGGTGGCGGAAACGAAGGAAGAACCGACGGGGGGCAGCGTTCGCGAGAGAATCGAAGAGTCCGAGGACGCCATCAATGTGCGCCTTCAACCTACGGAGATCAGAACGTTTATCGTGAAATTGTCGCAGTGATACACCTCGTTTCGGGGACGTTTTTATCTAGAATTATTTTTTACTTAAACGTACAGTTTCCATCGAGTCGAGAGGCATTTTCTCCAATTTCGAGCATATCTTGTATATCTTTTAATCGGAATATACAACTTTTTATAGAAACAATACCGTCTTTCTTTATTTTCCTGACAGAATCATCAGATTCGACATATTAAACTTTTCTTTATAATTTAACATTTAATAAACGATCAATATTATGTTTGTCAACGTATGTTTACATGATTTATTTATTCTCTAATCCATCAGCTAAAAAAATAAAAAAATTTTAAAATGTTACGTTCTTCTCAGACTGGATTAACCGTGAAATTTAACTTAGAAACTATAACTGGAACGATCTGAAAATAAAAAAGTTATGATCGACACGCCCGAATGTGATTGTAAGAGCGTATTTCAAGCTCTCATCCGAAATATAAGATGTTAAGCAGGCATCTGTTATTTCATTAAAGTGCCCCACTTGACTTGCTAAAATTATAACGCTAATAATGCGCATTGCGTAATGTTTCATTCTGTTTTTTCTTAAAACGCGTCAATTAGGTTTTGGAAACTTGTTATCATAATAATTTTATACTGACTTTAATTTGTTTAACGTTGGCAAATGAATAAATAACATATCTGAGACCCTCTTCATTAAGATTTATGGTTTCTCCAAAATTTGATAAACATCAAACTACTTTTTTGCTTTTTGATAAGATAACATTTCAAAATAATTTTTGCGACGTTTTCGAAACTTGATAATATTCATTTATAGCTCTTATAAAATTGTCACATTACTTTGAAATGGGTCATTTAACATTTCTTTATCTAAAAATGTACGCCGCATAAATCTACCTAGGATTTCTTTCGAATCTTACAAAAATAACGCGCAGCATTTTTTATTACCCGCAATCTCGCCAAAAGATTATTTTAAGATTAAATTTTCACATTTAGTCTTACTTGTGAAATAATTAAAAATATTTGCTCCTTAATATTTGCAATGTTTTAAAAAAAAATAAGACAAGCTCGCGCGCAACGAAGCGTCGCGCTCAGCATTACGTTTATTCAGCCCGATAAGGCTCTGCATCCTTTGTGTCCTATATCTTCCCGTATTCAGACTGCGGCATCTCACGAAATCCGCGAAAGATTAGATAAAGCTCCGCCTAATGTTTACCAGTCCCGTATTGTTCAATGTCTGCTTTTGGTCTCGTGCCGGGCTACATAATGTGCCAATTACCGCTCGTTGACCGACTACGGGCGTTATCACCTGCGTAGAGGTGGGCTCTGAAGCCGGGCTTTCTATTTAGCGACGAAACTGAATGCCGATTAGGTGGGGGACTCGTAACTGTAAAGATTTTTAAAGGTTCCGCCGACGCGCGGGAGGAATTGAGGGGTGGGTTATTTTTTTTTTTTTTTTCCAGAAATCGCATAATGATTGTTAAACGTGGTTTATGGTTTTTATTTCACATTGGGGATATGTTATTTTCTAGCGTGAAGGAAGCCGGGCTTGTTTGCGAATTAAAATACTCTGTAGGATGTAGGGATATTTCAATTTTACAATTTTATTACAATTTTAAACATTGATATGCAATTGACTCTGCAATATTTCGTCCATCCATCGACAAATTTAATTAAATTATTTTTAAATTAAGAATATTTACAGACATGGCAAAAGTACAATATATAGTAATCATTCTCAAAATACAAGAAAAACAGTTTAAAAACTAAAAATTTTAACAGGTTAAACTTACTCACAAGTCATCGCGTAAGAAAGTTAAATTTCCCATCAGTAAATCTACGCTCGATTATCAAAAATCACCCTTTCATTCCGATCCGAAGAAAACATAAGGCCCCCGCACATCGATTCCTCCATTCCGAAATAAATCAGCGCGCCTCGGCTAACGGCTGGAGCTAATCTCCGGGGCTCGCCGATCGACACGCCTAGGCTCCGCCCGCGAATCGGTGCGGGTAGAAAGCGGGCGGCGATAAATAACGCCGCGAGTTGACGCGAAGTCGACGAGATGCGGACTTCCGCCTCTTCCGTGATTTTTCTAGTCGTCGTCGGGCTGGGAGTCTGGCCTTGGTGTCAGTCTCCCCGAGTCATCTGCGGGTATCAGGTAAGGAAGCGGCTTGGCTTTTGGTTCTTTTGGGGTTGAGAAAGATTTATATACGCAACATTGGACGTTCGTTTAGGATTAGGGTTTGCGATGGTGTTTAGAATTTTGAGGGGAACATGTAATTTTAAATTGTAAACTATATAAATCGGAGGTTGACGAGATAAGCGTCTGCAGGTTTCTTTAATTTCATGTACGACGGTAAAACTGATTTTTGTCATCGACATAGTCGTGCCCGAAATGTGCACCGGAGAAGGTGAACATCCACCTGGTTGCCCACACGCACGACGACGTCGGCTGGCTGAAGACGGTCGATCTGCATTACTTTGTAGCAGCAGGACTTCTTCCCGTACGGCAGCGATCCTCACGCGTACTGGACCGGCTACTACACCTCCCGGCCGGCGCTCAAGTATTTCGAGAGAATGGGAAACTATTTCTTGCAGGTGAGAATCCTTTCGTTCGCGAGGACGGACGGGTGCTTTTGATTTCCCGCGATACTCGCTTTTTGCTGGTGGTCAAGCAATTGTCGGTTCTGTCGAACGAGACGGACAGCAAGGAGCTCGATGGGAGTACTCCAGCACCACGACGCCATAACCGGCACGGAGAAGCAGCACGTCGCCGAGGACTACGCGAGACTTTTGCATCGAAGCTTCGAGAGCGGGGAAAATATAGCCGCCAAAGCGCTTAAGTACGCGCGATATTTCTTCGATCGGAAAAATATTTTAACTATTGTACTCAAGTAAATAATAAATTTTTTCGATTTAGAAAACTGGCGTCGAAGAAGCCAGACTCGAGGCTCGAAATTCAATACCTGCCTGCTTCTGAACGTCAGCTCCTGCTCTCACACTTCCGACAGGAAGCAATTCGTCGTCACCGTATACAACCTCACGAGTCAACCGCTCACGACCTACGTTCGCCTGCCGGTCCAGGGCTTGTCCTACGTCGTCACCGACTTTGCTGGTATAAGCATCGCACCTTTGCCTGAAAAAGTTTTTAACGCTCGCTTAATCTCGCGAAATATCCTGTAGGCAAGGATCTCGTGACGCAAGGAAGTCGTACCGATACCCGAACGGGTCCTGAAAATCCCTGGTCGAGAAAGCAAGGCGACGAGGGAGCTCGTTTTCCAGGCGGTCGACGTCAGTCCGCTTGGCTATTGGTCTTTCTACGTGAATGAAAGAACAGCTGGTAGCAGTGATTCACCTACGAACAACCTCCAGTCGATTGGCGGAGATGTGCGTACTGTTTACGATCGAGATACCTGCATTTTTTGAATCTTTTTAATTTAATTCGTTTTTATTCCAACAGCTGTACAATATCAACGTCGACCAGCGAGGAAGGATTCTAGTTCGTTTACTAAAGGAAGAGAGCGATGTGTCCATCGAGCAGTCGTTCCACTATTACGAGGGAGCCCAGGGCAATAACAAAGTGTCCCAAAACCGATCTTCCGGAGCTTACGTCTTCAGACCGAAGAAAAGCTTCGCCAAAAACCTGTCAGTCGCGAGTACCTACTCGGTTCACAAAGGTAATTTATAACGCGATAAAAAGAAAAAAAAGCTGCGATCCAAATAGTCCAGACGGCTTGAAATTTGGCTAATTTTCGCAGGACCCCTGGTGCAAGAGATCCACCAAACGGTGAACGACTGGATCAGCCAAGTGGTCAGAGTCTACCCCGGGAAGGACTACCTCGAGTTCGTACTGGCTCGTCAGTCCCATCGGCATCGAGTAATATAATTCATCCACTCGCTCCAGTCTACATTACCTAATAATCAACCTCCGCTTTAAAGGACAAAGTCGGCAAGGTGGTGATAACCAGATACTTGAGTAACCTGCTGACCAACGGCGAGTTCCTCACCGACAGCAACGGCCGCGAGGCGCAGGCGCAGCCAGCGAGCCAACTGGAAGCTCCAGCTGGAGGAGCCGGTCACCAGGAACTACTATCCCCATCACCAGCAAGATCACCCTCGAGGACGAGCGGGGGAAGCTGCGTCTCAGCGCGCTCGAGTCTCAAGGACGGCGAGATCGAGCTGATGGTATACATTATATATGAGAGAATAAGAGCGTCGAATGTACATCAGGATTTATGGGAGCGGAGCTGCTTCGATCGTTTTCTAGCTGCACAGACGGCTGCCGAACGACGACTCGTTCGGCGTGAGCGCCTTCGGCAGAGGCCTCGTCGGAGGAGGAAGGCACTATTTAGTCGGCGGCAGCCTAACGAATCTCGATCAGCTGCTGCCGAGAGAGAAAGAGTCGGCGGCTGAATTGGCGCTGCGTCCGTGTGGCTTTTTATTACTCCGGTTAACTCGCTCGAGGAGTGTGGAATGAAAATTACAGGATGAGTGCGAGTCCGCCACGGATCGGATCTTATCGTTTTATTCAATTACACCCGGCGAGTCCTCTTCTTCTTTTTCTTTCTGTACACGCGCGTATTTGCGACTCGGAACGCCGGTACGTCAACGTTAAATAATGGTACAGAGTTTGTAAACACAATCAAGTTTTCCGCATTAGAGCGAGGTTTCTGCCGAGGAGCTGCCAAGAAACGTGCGAATCCTCACCCTCGAACCGTGGAAGGACGGGTCGGTGCTGCTTCGCCTGGAGCACTTGTTCGAGAAGGGCGAGTCACCGAGGTACTCCGTTCCCGCCGAAGTCGACATTATAAGGTAAAAACATCTCGCGACTCTGCCTCATTTTAAAATCATTGGATGTGTTTTACATAAAACTGGACAAATCCTTCCAGGCTCTCTTTGCCGGCTTTAGCGTGCGGAGCGTCAAGGAGACGACGCTCGGCGCTAATCAGTGGGTCGACGAGGTGAATCGTCTCAAGCATGGCAGCCGGAAGCCAACGAGGTGGTCAAACCCGACGGCGGCGGCGGCGGCGGCGGCGATCGGCGAATTACCGAAGACTCGACCGTCGTGCGATTGCAACACCATGGAGATTCGAACTTTTATCGTGGAGATCGGCCTCGCGTAAATTTTTGTCGAACTCTGCGACGTTGGAGTACTTGAGATTTATTAATTACCTGATGCATTGATTTTTTTTTTAATATTTTTGCGATAATTAAGGTAATACGGATAATAATGAAAGAAATGGGCTTTGTGTTATAAACAATTGGATTTATACTTTAGAGTGGATGAAAAGCGAACTCTTATTAAACGAAGAAATTTGTGCGGCGGAGGCTGGCTACTCGGGTATAAGTCGGATCACAATTTCTGCGCAGACCTTCCTCTACAGTTTCGGTCCCAAGACGACGCTTAATTCTTACCTGCATAGTTTGACTCAAGCAAGGAAGACCATATAATTTTTCCAAACTTTTCTCCTCGGAGGGGAAGGAATACTTTTTCGAGCATAAAACTTTCTCTTTCCCAAGAAAAAAAAGGGTCCCCGCTAAGGGATCTCCTTCTTTTGTGAAAGGAAAGTTTGTTAAAATTTAAAAACCACCTGAAAATCCCAGCTTTTCCAAAAGCCACCGCTCCGAAGCCCACCGTTCCCGCGCGCGCGTTTAAAAACGCAGCGCGTCCTTCGGCCGAGATAGCCAATGAGCGGGCGGATCTGCGCGCGCGCACACGCGGAGAGGGGTGTCGGAAAAGTCGAGCTGGCTACAATGTATATGGACTCCTATCCGAGGTGAGGCGTGCGCACCATTCGCGGCCCTGGTCTGCTCGCTGCAGCGTCTATCTGGCACCGAGTCGGTGGCTTTTCGGACCCGATCACCTGGACTGACGCGTGTATGCAGCAGTGCCAGCAGCGCGCCGTTCCTCCTTCCGACGCCTCCGCGGATCATGCGAAGATTTAAGTCGACGCAGCACGAAGCCACGAGCACTCAGTCCCCAGCTACTCTCTAAGTAAGTACGTCTCTCTCTCTCTCTCTCACTCTGCGCGTTTGACAACAGCCTGTCTCTCTCTCCCTCTCTCTCTCTCTTTCGCTTTCCCGTCATCCGCTGATTCTCGCTAATGGTGCCGACCCATTTTCGCATTGGATCTCACGCAGGGCGCGACGAGATTTCCTGATGTTTCCTGCGCTTCGGGGGCTTTAGCACCGAGTTAACAGCTGCTTGTTACGCCTCCGTTTCGACGTGCGGGACTCCGTAGGGAGAAAAAGAGTAAAGCCCAGCCGATCGCGCTTCCATTGAGTTTGCGAACGACGGCGGGGATTATAACGCGGTGGCTGTCAGCGCTTGGCTTGGGCTCCTGCTGCTGCTGCTGCTGCTGCTGCTCGGAGTTTTCGCCTCTCGCCAACTGGTCTTCGAGTCTGTTACGTGTTTGTTTTCATTATTTTGACGCATCGACGAGGTGGAGGGTTTCGAACGCCTGGAGTGCATTAACTCCAGCTGTTGACGTGCGCCGCGAGATCTTATCGTCGATGTCTGGTCTCATTATTATTTACATAATCGAATCTGCATTGTCGCTTCGGCAACTGGACTCAATTGGTGCCAATTAAGTTTGAATTGTGAAGAGCAGTTTTTGTTTTTTTATTTTTTTAAACGAAAAGTCGAGCGCAAGGACCTGCTTAAAAATATGTTTTCTAGCCCGTGAGAATATTGATTTAACAGTGTTGGATAAATAATGCTTCGTAATTTTTCGCTTTATTTCCCAAAAATATAATAATAATGGATTTTTCGACTTTGAAATGTAAATTTAAATTTTATTTAGATAAGATTATGTGCCGCGTGCCTTCCGCAGTTGATAATTGTTTTTCGTTTTTGCGTTTTTTTTTTTTCTTAATCGTGAGAGTTTAGAAATTTCCACGTTTGCAGTATACGAGAAAATTCGAATTTAAGCTATAAAATTATGCAATAACTTTTTTAACTACTTTAGCTTGTGCTCATGGAA
This sequence comes from Ormyrus labotus, assembly GCA_035582975.1. Lineage (NCBI taxonomy): Eukaryota > Metazoa > Arthropoda > Insecta > Hymenoptera > Ormyridae > Ormyrus > Ormyrus labotus. The sequence continues at coordinate 23,031,570 of JAWWEO010000021.1, forward strand.
CACGCTTTTTCGCGTGTTTATATTTATCATTAAATAATTGTACTCTCTTTCAAAGGCTTCTTATCAACATTCATGGACGTATAGATAAAAGTTAATATTCTAATATTCGCTTCCGGACACCGTTTTAATATAAGTTTCAGTGTACACATTCAGCGACCACGTATAAAGAGGACGGGCCGTTATCAGTCTTTTCGAGCGAATGATTATCGTACACGTTTCGTTCTTTCAATATTTTGAACAGCTTTTAACAGAGGTATTTCATTATTGCAGATCTTTCGAAAATCAGCAAATCCACAGTAATCATGAGTGACGAAGGAGGAGATGATTTTGATCCTTGCTCGTGCATTATTTGGAACTATGATACGGTCATGCGGCGATTTTTATCAATAGTGAGTATATCGTTAGTTGCTTGCAGAAAAAAATTTTTCAAAGTTTTTCATTGCCATCTAAAACTATTTCGATTTGTTTATGTTTATAATTTTGTAACTGTAACTCGATCTTGATTAAAGACGGTGTTGCAATTCCGTAATGATTTTGTAATTTTTACTTCCTATGACTCAATGTTTCCGATTTGCTGTTGGAAGCATTTTTTGCTGAATTGAAAAAATCTGTCGCGCTCGCGACAAAGATCGTTGATAACGTTTAAACAATCATTTAAATATTTAATTAATTTACTAATTACTATTCTAGCTGAGACAATCACAGGCATACTGTACAGATCATGAATGCATGTCCCTTCAAAGAAGTGTGTATTTTTTCACTGTTAAATAATTTCTAATTATTTCTCTATGTCTTTGACTAATTTTCACTTTTATTTTATTAGTGCCAAATCCGGGAAATGCTCCAAGTGATTGCGATTTTATGATGATAATCGGATTTTCCATAATGGTTTTATTGCTGTATATTTTCAGACCTAACTCATTGAGGCAAAGTGAGACTAAAAGCAGAGACAGCGATTCAGTAAGTAAAATAAATGAAATTCATACGAATTTAGCACACATTAACAGACTCTTAATTATCATTTTACTGTTTTATAGGATTCGGACAGTGAGCCGCCTACGCCCCCAGCTGTTTATTAAGGATGATCTATGGCTTAAGGCTGGTCATCTTAAGCTGTAGAGTTTTTAAATATTTTTGAGATTGGAAGATATTTGTTCTTTCTCTGCTATACCATACTTTTCTTTTGATTTACTAAATAACTATTCAAATGTTCAACGTAAAACTTTAACAGGGGCCAAAATGTTTTTGTTGTTGTATTCTTTTTATGTCTATAAATAATTACGGTAACGGTTGAAGATATTAATTATTAGATTTACATTAAAATTTCTTCGAATCTGTATTATCTGCATTACTGTTTGTATATACATTCTATTTGCATAGAAGAATAAGAATCTATTATTATTATTATTACGTTGTATAGTAGAAAACATTCTTGTGTAAGGAAAGTTTGGCTTTGAAAGCAGAGTTTTAAAGTAAGCTAGAAGTTTAAATGTGTAATAAGATCTGATTTTCTATGAAATATCTCAATTAGGAAAAAATTGACGAAAGATGAAATAGTTTTGATATTTCTTTTTTTATGACTTGACATCTTTTTATTGTAATTTTGGTTTGAATTTTTGAAACCAACAAAGATAATTAAAAAAAAAATTAAAATTTTCTAAGATAAACTATTCATAAATGCTAACTATTTAACAAAAGTATAAAGTCTGAACAAGAAGTATTACGACTATTTTGTTTGATCTCAAAATTAATACGTAAATATCTGTCTGTGCATCCAAAAATGATGTTAAATAAACTAATGAAAAATAATCCTTTAATTTTTAATTCATTTAAGCCTCTTTCATCTTTAATTTAAGAAAATAATTTTATAACATATAATGAAAGGATGCTATATATTTTTATACAAATTTTAAACGCAAACATTAATTTAATTTTTGTACTCGATTAGTTGTTTATAAGGAAAAGAAATGATCAATAATTATAGACATCATCCATCTTATTTTATTAATCTTACAATAAGAACTACATAGTGTACTTAAAGAATTCTTTTTTACGAGTAGTGACTAATCATAATTAGCATTCATCATTATAAAAAAAAATATAACACTTATTTACAGGAATCAAAGGACTCTCCCTTATGTTTTTTGGCAACCTGCTTGTCCTCCTGGTTGTCGCAGGGTTTCTGTAGCCTAGGTATTCGCTTAGTTTTTAAGAATGCCATGGTGTCAGTAGTTGACCTAGAGTTAAACATTAATTATTCTAAAAATACAATGATTCCATTCAATATTAATTAATTATTTGAAACGTACTTAGCAGTGGTCGTCGTTGCCGCCGCCTCTTTATGCACAGTTAAATTACCATCTGTTGTGCTTGAAATTTGATTTGAAGCTTGAGGAATGGTCGTTTGAGAAGTTGCAGTTTTACTTGATGTATCTGTATTGCTTTCAACAGTCTCTGTTGTAGAAGTTGCAACACTTGATTTATTTTCTCCTGCTTCAACGGATTTCTTTTTTTCAGACTCTATCTTTGACACTTTCGTTTCTACTTGATTTTCGGATTTTGGCTTCAACTTTCCATTTTGCGTTGGGAAAGTTAAAGTAGGCAAATTAATGGTTTTGTCTTTTTTAGTATTGTTTACCAACTCAGTTAACAATTCCGCTATTTCTTCTCTTTTACGGGTAACAACGATTTCTTCAAACCACGTTTTCAATGTTTTAATAGGTAACGTGTAGTCCGTGATCGGAGTCTAAAATATTTTTAATTAGATTACGAATTTCAACACTAGCAACTAAATAAAGCAAATTTTTACTCACCTGGAAAAAGCTTTCTACGTACTGTAAAACATACAATCCACAGTCAGTGAAATTGGACTGCTGGGGAACTTTTGGACAGGCACCTTTTATAGTATCTTTCGTAAAAACTTTTGTAGTCCCCATCTTCGCTTGATGCTCACAACTTAAGTAATCCCTTAGTGTTGCTACTACATTTACTCTACTTGCTCCAGCAAGTGAATCAAATATTAATATGCAAGGACTAAAAAGAGATAAAACATAATAAAATATATTTCTACTTCTGATTAATTTAATAACTTACAATTTTTTAAATCTTATAAAATCGATTTATACTCATAATAAATTTGGTCAAATAAACTTACACTTTTGTGACTTCTTTACTTTGCAGCGTTTGACAGGTAGGTTTTTCAACTGGTTCAGTACTTGGTTTTGTCTCAGATTCATCCTAAATCAAAATTGAGAAATTATAATAAATTATTTATAAATATAAAAGAATAGTTTACCTCGTCGTCGCTGTCAGTTTCCATTTCATCATCATCGCCTTCCGCTTCATCTCTCTCTGAGCCATCATCATTTGTGTCAAGTGTTATAGTACTCACTGGTGTAATAGTTGTACTACCAATAGTTAAAGCTTTAGAGTCTTTTTTCTTTTTTTCTGTTGCTTTTTGATTTTCAGATTTTACTTCAACCTTTGGTGCAATTAAACCAACTAAGCCAGGAAAACAAATAATAGCCAAAAACCAATGTGCACTAAAAGTAAAATTTCGATTATCACAGATCTTTAAATAATTTTAAAATAAATTTATCGCAATGTACTTACTGCTCGTTTATGGGAATAATAACAAAATCTTTTTCAAATATATTAACGTTTTTCGTCCACTTTTGGACTCTCGCATGACGTTTAGCAGCTGGAGAAAGATTTTCCGTATTTTCTACTGCTTGAGTATGTGGACTTGTCAATCGTTTATAAAAATATGAACTAAATACGTGAGTCCTATTGTGATCATCCGGTGATAAAACTTCTAAGGTTAAATATTTCAAATAGAAATCTATAATAACATCGTTTAAAAATTGATCCTCGGCTAGACATATAAAATCTTCCGTATTTATAGCTATTCCACCTTTGGCCGGCGGAGGAGGATAAACAGTAATTCTGTAAACGATTTAAAAAGTCAATAATTTATTTGCTTAATATAAAAATAATTTTAAATCAAAATTTTAAAAACATGAACTTACGTTTGTATGACACCATTTGAATTGGCATTACTAGACGAAGCTGACGCTTGCTTTCTTGTCATAACTTGTAATTGCGTCTTCTATGAAAAATAATATATTTATAATATAACGTGTAAGTAGAAAATATATAGTTTTTACAAAAACATAAACTTACATTTTTAGGCGATGCCTTGACAAGAATATCATTAGCTTCTTTTGCATTTAACTCTTCGAATATTGGGCTATACAATTCTTTTAATACCGCTTTTGATTCATCCGAAATTCTTTCAGGAAGAAGCGTTATCCTTTTATGTGTCTGGTCTAGATTATTTATTAAAATTTTATTTTCAGTTTTTTATATGATTTTAATATAAATATATGTTAAGTGTTATAATGTCTATACCTTTTCCAGCAGGATCAAAGTAATCTCCTTTAGGATCTTGCATTCCCAATAAATCTCTTATCATCAAACCAGTGGCTACATTTGTATAAAAAAATAAAACTGGCATTGTTTTAGAAAAATGTATCAAAACTTTTACTAAATTTTCGAATTTGATGTCGACGGTGATAAATGATCGAGCTATCAAAAGAAAAAAATTATTAACTGGCGATTTAATGAAAATATAACATTAAAGTAGATTAAATCTATACCGTCTTCTAAAAGTGGTACTTCAAGTTTTAAGCCACTTGATGATACGAGAATATTGTTAGTTGGGGCAAATTTATAGGATCCTATTCTTACAGTTCTGCAATTTAAGAGTGTGCTTAAATGACTTGCAACTTCTGGCAAGGTATCTTCTCTGGTCCCGCCTGTGATTTATAATAAATAAATTAATATTTAAATTTAATATTTCAATTAAAAAATGTTTAAACGAATGTTAAAAACTTACTAGGAGGATTTTGACTGTTTGTTACGTGAGTCAAAGGAATATTTGTAATAATAGGTTCTTTTTCAAGAATTGTGTCGCATTCTTCTGAGTTTGAGGTGTTAACTGGATTAGTTTCCTTAATACTTCCTAATTTCTTTTTTCTATTATCATCTTCTTCGTCTGATGATATGGTTAAACACTCTATAAGAAATAAACAAAGTTAGTAATTGTTATTTAAATTTGTCTTAAAAAAAAAGACGAATTATTGACAATTGCAGATTCCTAAGTCTTTCAATCTAATTTTACCACTTTTCTGTATATCACTTTGTAGTGTCCTTTTATACAAGGATATATTTTTAAAAGTGAAACAAAATAACTTAGGAAATTCAAATGTTGGTATGTAAATAATGAAGCCTGTCATATTGCCCTAATAAAAGGATTTTTACCTGGCTCTTTAATTTGTTTTGTTCTAGTCACAGTACCACGTCCCCTTCCTCGACCTCTTCTTGCAACTGTCTCTCGGTCTGTTTTTGAACTTGGTTCAGTTTTTTTATAAAATGTCTAGAATTCAAATTTTTAGAATTCATTTTTTTATTAAAAGTACTATTTATAAAAAATGCTATACGTAATTTTAACATGACAATTTTTAGGATATTATTTTTTAAAAAATTTTAAATAATTTTTTTAAAGAATTATTAAGTGAAAAATCCTTACTTCTGTAGACACAGTGCTTTCCCTTTTAGTTGCTGCACAAGGGGAAATAGGTATTGCTTTTACGTTTTCTGGTAATTTTCTTTTACATCTCATGCAATAGTTGAAATCTGCTGCACTCATTCCACAAAATGAACACACAGCCAGCATTCCCTTGATATACTTGGGTACCTATTTTCACACAAAAGTTATCAAAAATGTCATTGTTATACAAATTGACAATCAAAAAATCTTAAAATCTATGAAAGATTAAAATCACACCTTACTTAATTAAGATCTATTCAATAAATAGATAACTATGCTAACATCAATTTATGGTGATGAAAAGCGTGCGATTAAATTAACGGTAAGGTTCATTTTATACACATAAGAATCGTACACGTAAACGTTGTATATAATTTAACATTGTGTACAATGTTTTCGTGTACGATTCTGTATATAAAAAGCACCTTATCAAATTAACTAGTTAGTGCAAATTCAAATGAAAATGTTCTCAAGGTGTACTTGCAGTAAAAGGTTCGAGTACTATTTTTTAGGAAGTAGTATATTAATAAAATATTTTTAATCTGACTTTTGTATGAATATAAGTACCTTATATTTTACCCTAATAAATACAAGTTTTTTACAATTCTTTCAGAAAATTGTATTGCTCATTGATAAAAATAAAAAATTTGTCATGATAATTATGCATAGCATTAAAAAAAGAAATGAAAAAAAATGTTGAGGTACTTAATTAATCGGTCATAATCTATTGAAGTAAATGCAATATTTATATATATATAACTATAAATAATATTAGAATGATGATTGCATATGAAATAATAGAAAAATCTTTTTCAACCCATTGCTTAAAATACAGTAAGTATATAACTAAGGGAAGATGATGCTAAAATTAAAAAATCTATTTGAATATATAATACATACCCTTTGACTTATTCCTGCTGTAAGTGTCGTTGGAGCACTTGAATTAACGGTTTTGACCCTTAAATGTAAAATTTTTAGTTAATCGAAAATACTACTTTTTACGTCATTGATTTGTTCATGCAAATAAGTATTGTACACGTTTTAATTGTGCCCAATGTTTATGTGCGTGAACAGCACGCCCTTTTTATTTGATAAATATTAAATTGCACAAACATAAATACTTACGGCGTCTGTGCTTCTGCGACGGCAGTAACAGCAGTAGTCTGTTCACTTTCCACTTGTTCTTCTTCTTCTTGAATCCCTCTTCTTGGTTGTGTAAAATCAACAATATAATTTATTTTAAGAGCAGGATCCGAAACCAAAGATACAATAGGTTTTTCTGGAGAGAATATATTCACCTAATACAAAATTGACCATAATTATTTTTTGTATTTCTTTTTAAAATTATTTTCCGAATATGAAAAGTATATAGATGATTTATCTTTACCTGCTCTAAAAGATCTTCCACTGTGCAATCATCTTTAGGTATATTAAAAATGATCAATCTTTGCTTATCTTCTAAAACCAAAAGCATTCTCGCTTCATTTCCAGTAATATGGTGTTGCACAATTGCTGTGCGAGGATCATCTATTTCTTTTTGAAAATATGCGTAACTTTCACTGGAACTCTCTTCATCACATTCCTCTGGAGAATTTAATTCACTATTATTACAAGATTCAACTTCCATAGGCTCCTCTACTTCTTCAGTCATTGTAGAGGTCTGTATCTGTCTACTTTGTTGTGCTTGTGCAGCCTGCTGTCTGAGTAATAGTTGTTGCTGCTGCAGTTGTTGCTGCTGCTGCTGCAGTTGTTGTTGTAGTAGTTGTTGTTGTTGTTGCTGCTGTTGCTGCTGTTGCTGCTGCTGCTGTTGGTTTGAACTTAATAATTGTCCCATTGCTTTTGGTCTTTGAACAGCTTGTACTGGCTGAACAGGTCGCGTTGAGTTAGTCACTGGTTGTAACTTGGCTTGAACAGCTTGTACTGGCTGAACAGGTCGCGTTGAGTTAGTCACTGGTGGTAAAGCTACTACTGCCTGTTGTTGCCTTTGTATCTGTCGTTGTTCATTATTTTGTTGCCTCTGTTTTAAATTAGCTTGTTGTTTTATTCTTTCACTTAAATGACCTACTTCTTGAAGTGAATTTTTTATCGCAGGTACAGAGTTTCTTTGCGATGTATCTATGTGAATTGGAGGTCGTGCTTGTGGTACTCTTGGAGGTGATACCAACGGGTTTGTACTTACTCCACTTGTAGATGCGCGTGAACGTGAGGTCAAAGGTACATTTGGATTACCAATAGAAGTACGTCTCATCTTCCCCACCTTTCCAGTTTGAGAGTTTGGATTTTGTATGGTCCTTGTAATTCCAGTAGTGGCTCCACCAACAGATTGTCTTTTGGTAACAGGAATCAATCGAGTAGGTGTTTTATCTGGTGCAGTTTGTATTACAACATTAGAAGTTGGAACTTGAGCCTATATAAAAGATACATTAATGATGAAATAGAACTTATAATAGCTTGGAAATATTATGCATGAAAAACGTTGGCACATACAATGATAACTTGTTGCTGGTTTCTCGGAGTGTTAGTTACAAAATTTTTTACAGGTGTTGAATCTTTTTTGATAACCAGTTCAAAAGAATCATTATTTTCTTGTGTACTTATCCAATCTGCTTGAGGTTGTGCATAACATACATTTAATTGTTCTTTAGACCCTTGAAAATAATTTCTTGATATTATTTACTTATCTTTAAATGCAATACATATTTTATGTATAAATATTAAAGAATACTTTTATAGATTATTCGAGTAACATTTACCTTTACTATTACTAGCACTTTCAGAATCTCCCTTACATATACTTTGAATAGGGGGATCATTTGTTTTTATTATATATACACTTTGTCTGAAAAAAAGAACAAAATATGTATTTGCAGCTGCAGTTTAAAAGCATTGTGAGATGAGTAAATAATACATAAAATTTTTATAAATAATTAATTAAACATTTACAAACTACACAAATATTTACAAAATCATAAAGATTGTAAAAAAATGTCTTATTGAACTAATGATTAGTAGCAATTTTAATAAAACTTTAATGTTATTTAATAATAAACTATCTATCACTAAATGTCAACATATATTAAGACTTAAATTTTATAAAATGTAAAATGATATTTTTTATTATATTAAGTAAGAACAACTCACTTATAAAAATAGTGAAGAAATAAATGGATAGCTAGAAACCAAAACAGGCATATTGCTAGATTTTTTTTTAAATAAGTCAAGACATGCTTGTTGCATACATTCTTCTAATGTATTCAGTTTCAACAATAAAATTCAATTTTAAATCTTCATTTAGTAAACAGAAATTAAAAGTAATTATAAATTTGACATAGTATTAAATTACCCTTCCAATTGAGTTGTTGCAACATGACCCCCTAAGTTTATAGAAGATTGTGAAAATATAGTGTGTTGAGTATTGTCTGGTACAACAGCATTGTTTTCCTCAACAACAAACTGAACACTCTGTCCATCAATGCATATTTGTGGCAAGTCTTCAATTGTAAATGTACCATTTGCATTGGTTACTACATTAAAGTATTGTGCCATAGTACTTAGCACTTGATCCAATGCACATGTAAGCAATTTTGCACTTTTCAGTAGTGATCAAGTTAGTAGGGAATTGTTGCTGCTGTGAGAATGTTGAAATACAGCGTTCCATTTAAATCATTGTCTTCTACTTTGGGTATCAGCAATCTTAACCTGATAACAAAAAAATTTAATTAATCTACTAAGGTAGAAACAATATTAAATAAAATTAATTATTTTTATTTTATAGTTATAATATATATCAATTGGGCTGTAAAGCCTATTACAAATAAAATAAATACATAAATTAATTAATTAAAACAATAGTCAATAAAAATAAGCTAAATTATCTAATACATTCTAAGGAAACAGCAACAATACCCCGACCCTCTTGCTTTGAATATTTTATACTTGCATACAGAACTACTAGTTCAATCAACTTTTAAATACAATGTTCTACTATTTTTAATCATACATTGTATTTCTAAGTATATAAATCTCACCTAAAAGTGTACAAAAGCAGAGGCCTTTTATTTCATCCTAATTGTAAACTGCATAAGTGCCATGGTTCTTTTACGTATTTTATATCTTAAAGCAGTCTTCAGTGATTAAAAGTACACTAATAAATCTCAAAATTGAGTCTTTTCATTACCACTACACTTTAAATTTGAGTTTTTGTACAAGAGGAGGCCTTCACTCTCAACAATACTTGTTTTTCAGGAGTTTCAACAATACTTGTTTTTCCACGACCGTGAAAAGACTCATTAGAAAGAAATTCTGAAGAATTCTCAGGAATTCTCAGACTACATAACGTCGGAACAATTTGCAGAAGCTAGCCAACGATCGAAAGTCATCGGTTGCGGGCAGCTGATCCAGCTCGATTTCAAGAGTGTCCGCGACGACATAACCTCGCAACAATTGCGAAGCAACACGCGCACAAAATTTCCTCGAATCTTTGAGTTCCACAAGAGAAAGTGCGTTGGCCTTAAAAAAAAAACAATCGAACCCTTGCTCGACCCCAAACGAGTCCTCTTGATTTCTTCTTCTCTCGTCCGTTCGCTCAAAGCACGAATTAAAAAGCACTCGTGTACCTGCGAACCGCGAGGAGAGTCACGAACGAGCGGCGCGGGAGGAGAGAGGAAGCGAGAGGGAGCTCGGCGGCGCGCGATGCGATCGTATTATCGTCGCGGAAACACGCGTCCGAACACGGCTAGGTATGAGGATCGAGGAAGGCGGTATATATCACTTACTTGCTAACCTGTCAACAATGAAACTTGCTGCGATGCCGCTGATCAACGACTGAATTGCCGTACGCTTTTTCATTCAACGATCCGCGTAGCTGAACAGTGGACAACATCCTTGGCTACTGTTTCCGCGACCCACAGGTTGATCCACCGCCTCTCTTCGAGACTCTGCCAGCCACAGCTCACTGTTCACTCTTATTCCTATTTAGCTATAGTTTTTTGTGTCGGTAACGGCGCTCGGCAACTCTGTTCTTCCTTCCTCGATTTACACCCGTCTCGACTACTTACTTCCCTCGGCTTTCGCGTGTTGACTCTGCAGTCCAATACACTTGTACGACTCAGGTTCGGCTGAGCTCTCGGTTGTTCTTGTATGCGTGAAATTCTCGTGCGCATGTGTGCGACCTCTGTTTTCTCTCCGTGACCTGTGTGAGTGTAAGTCTAGTAAGAGGGTAGCTTGCTCGGAAATCTCGGCGACTGCTGTGGAATGTGCAGCCTGATGCTAAAAATGTATTTTGTAGAGATCAAGGACTTTTCCAAAAGGGACAGTTTCTCCAAAATTTGGTTTTTAAAAAATAAAATTCAATAATTCCCCTGCATATCTGTTATTTTAAAATTTATTTTAAAAAATTGATAACTTAGAGCTTAAATTTTTTTATAGTTTAAATTTATTAATCAATTTCGTGGGTCATGTAGATTACACTTCAATATAACTTTAAAACAATCAAATTTTTATTTGGAAGAAAAAAGCGAAAGTTATCTACTATTTGAGCGTCAATTATAGATACAAAATTCAAATCCAATGCTTTTAAATAATTATATTAACCATTTAAATCGTGGATGAACTAATTGAAAACACACCTTGACATTTGATTATATGATACAGTATAAATGGTTCACAATAAACTAAGTTTTCAAACGAATTTTAACATTTTTATTCTTACAAAAATATCAATTCTTTATTGCCAAATTGTTTATACCAAATCTGAAAACATATTGCAAATTACTTATTATTTGAAAATGAATGGCGAGTGGCGACAGTTTCCAATGTTTTCATATTAGTTCACGTGACCGACCGCAGGGAGAGTGGATTGGTTCCCGCCTTGCGATTTTCAGACACGCCAAAACTTGAATTGGAATTCAAAACTTCTAACGTTCGCATGCATCAACTGTCGTTTCTCGGCGGCGGCATTTCCAGACCGATACCGAAACGCGAGCCGGCGGTATATGTAAGCGCTTGATAATTCGAAAGAACTATTATTGAAAATGAATTTTCGTAACTTTTCGAATTGGTGAAAGAATTTATTGGTTTGGGAGCCAAGGATATCCGTTTTTTCTTTAACAGATAAAGTAAATCTGTCCACAAACGCCGAAAAAGAGGTTGGTGTCGGTTTTTGTTTTTCTTTCAGTGGCAAATGCCACCTTAAAAATACGTTATTTTATCATTACTAGATAGTAATTAGATAATTACTGTAAGGATGAGATAAAATAGTGTAACTAGTACATTATGCTTATAAATATTGGATACTTTTATGTGGCCCAAACTTTTGTTTACACTTCTTTAATAAGACTTTCTTCTTGTTTTTCTTGATTATTTATAGATTTTAAGTTACAGATATACTATTAATTTGTGTATTTTTAAATAGAATTTTTATTATATTATTTTAGGTAAAGATATCGAGTGATATTTGATAAAATATACAAAAATATATAGCTTTATTTCCCATGGTAAATATTGAAATGAAAATTTGTTAAAATTCAAGTTCTTAATTTTTATATGATTCCTTTTTTTATAGATGGAGTCTCGTCTTCCAAAATTAAATTTTCAATTTAAAGTACCTGCTAGAACAGTAACTGGTCCTACAACTATTAGTTCTTTGAAGTCAACTTCTATTAGCACAAGTGATACTTCAAATATTATGGAAGCTTCACAAAGTAAGTCAAAAGACATGAGCACAACGCGTCTTAATTTGCCAGCAGTGGATGAGAATAAGGAACCCTTATCTAGAGCAAAAACAGTAGATTCAATAAGTTCAAAAACCAGTGTTAATACTGTTACTAAAGGTGTGCAAAAACAACCAGCTCTTAGCAATAATGTAGTACCTGCTAGAACAGTAACTGGTCCTACAACCACTGGTCCTTTGAAGTCAACTTCGCATCTTAATTTGCTAGCAGTGAATGAGAATAAGGAACCTTCATATAGAGCAAAAACAGTAGATTCAATAATTTCAAAAACAAGTGTTAATACTGTTACTAAAGGTACGCAAAAACGACCAGCTCTTAGCAATGATGTAGTAGAACCAAAGAGGGCAAATTTAAAAACAACAATGAAAGCACAAATTAGACCTGTTCGACCTGCAACAACAGTGGGTCCTATAGCTAATAAATTAAACTCAGCATCTACCATTGCTGCAAAACCTGCAGCAAGTCAAAAACCAAGTAAATGGGATTTAAAAGGACGATTAGAATATACAAATAAAGAATTAACTACTTTAAAGTCAAAGCATAGAGAAGTTTTATCACAATTAAATAATATACAAGATGAAATTGTTAGCCTTAGAGAGAGTGAAAGCAGCAATAGAATAAAAGCTGAAGAAATGGAAGTAAAAGCAAACAAATTATTTAAGGAAAATGAAATTTTAAAAACAGAAAATGATAAATTTCAAAAAGAAAATGATACTTTGACTAAAGATTTGCAAGAATCAAAGGATTTGCAAGAAAAAATATCTGAAACTTTAAAACACAATGAAATTGATTTAAAAGAAAAAAGTGTTTTAATAGAACAATTAAAAGAAAAGTTAGATAGCCAAGAAAAAACAAGTACAGAAAAGATAACAAAATTGGAAACAGAAAACAAAGATTTACGTGTTTTGGTACAAGATTTAGATAGGGAAAGAAGATATTTACATAATGCTATCCAAGAATTGAAAGGAAATATTAGAGTTTTTTGCAGAGTAAGACCAAAAATTCCAAAAGAAGATTCCAAAAGGTATGTTGAAGGATAATTTTTATTATTGAATAAATTAATTTAATATTTATAGAAACATATTTAATGTTAATTTGATATTTTCAGTACCTATCTTATTAACTATCTTGATGAGTGTACTCTTGAAGTTGGAAAAGTGGAAGATAGTAGCAACAAGTTAAAAATACCACGTCAAGATTTTACCTTTGATAAAGTATTTTCACCAAATGCGTCTCAAGCAGATATTTTTGAAGAATTATCAATGCTTGTACAATCTGCACTTGAAGGCTATAACGTATGTGTATTTGCATATGGTCAAACTGGCTCTGGTAAAACTTATACAATGGAAGGTTTTCCTGGTACCGAAAATGAAGGGATGATTCCTAGAACGGTGTGTATAAATGCTTTTGAATTTTAGTAGCAATTAGATTTAGTATAATTATAAATATATATAAAATTTTGTCGTCTTAAATTGTTTTTTCATCTTAAATTGTTAGGTAAAACATATATTTGCTGAAATGAGACGTTTTGAATTGCTTGGATGGGAGTACAAAATAGAAGCAAGTTTTCTTGAAATTTACAATGAACAAATAGTAGACCTTCTTGATAATACTCGAAAATCTCACGATATAAGAATGGTAGATAGTAAAGGAACTGATCTGTATGTTAGTAATCTTTTAGTACAAGAGATCAACAGCCCTGAAGAATTACATCACTGTCTTTTAATTGCTCAAGAAAATCGAGCTATGGCAGCAACTCAATCTAACGAACGGTAAAGTATTAATTTTGTTATTTATTTTTCTTTTACAATAAAAATTAGATTTTATACTTAAATTTTATTATCGTTGTAGATCATCACGATCTCATTCTGTAGCAAGAATACGATTAATAGGTACTCATAAAGGCAAACAAGAAGTTTCTATAGGAAATTTGAATTTGGTAGATTTAGCTGGTTCTGAGCGATTGAAAAATGAAGAAGCCGTACGAGTTCAAGAAACGAAAAATATTAATAAGTCTCTAGCCAACTTAGGACATGTTATTCTAGCATTACTTCAAAAACACGATCATGTACCATACCGGAATTCGAAGCTTACTCATTTACTTATGCCTTCTTTGGGAGGCAATTCTAAAACACTTATGCTTTTGAATATTTCGCCTCTTGAGGAATCTTATAATGAAACGCTAAACTCGTTAAGGTTTGGTAGCAAAGTTAATAATTGTAAAATGGGTACTGCTAAGAAGGTAAGAACAGTTTTATAGAATTTTGTTCGAAATTTGTCTTTATCATATTTACTGTTAAAATGTACAAATTTTACTACCAAAGTTGGCAGAAGCCTTCTTTGAGACTGACTGTAACGTTCAAGCTTTGAAACACCAAGCGAATGATTTATTAGAAAAAATTATGTCGCGTTTTGAATACCGAGTTCTTGAATTTATAAATATTATTTTTAGCGTGTACTATAAGAAACGACAATAAACTGTCAATATTCATTGATTTTAAAACTTTTTGACTATTAAAAAAACTGTTTAGAATTCTTATATTATCAATAAAAATGTTAGCTATGTATCTGTACCAGTTGTATTAAAGTGATTTATAATTTTATACAAAAAACATGAAAATGTATTTTTATGAAAAATATTTTGCTTTAATATTATACGTTGTTTAACCGTCGAGCCGATTCCCTGATTGTGTTAACAAAAAAAGAGTGAATCATTGGCTCGTTGCAGCTTCTTGAATCGATGCCGCCGAATCCTTGTTGGGTTTTTGCTCTTCGCAGATGGCTCTTCCGAAGGCCCAAAGGATTGGGATTTGGTAAAACAACGAACTTGAAACAAGAGTTTTGTTTTATGGCCAAATTTCATTAATTTGGCTTCGTTTATTTTAACCACAAAAAAAGAAAAACTTAATCACGTTACAATAATAAAAAAATAATAATAAAAAGATGTAAATCAATAATTTGTTCAACGCGATTGATCGATTTTATGAATTGCTAAGTGGTCGCGCACGATGCTAAAGTTAAAATTTATTCGCATGAAATAAAATATTTTAACTCAGTAGCTAATATACGTATTACGTTCTAAGACGTATTTTTCATTCAATATTACATTAATTTTTAATATTAATGTATGAAATAATTTTAATTTGAAACTTATTTTATACGAATATTTAACAGGGATATTGCAAAAATAAATTAACATATTACCATAAACCATTTTTATGATATTGTACAGATGATAATTTAAACATAAACAAATAATAATAAAAATGCTGCTGCTGGTCTTTACTGTCAAAATGTTTCTTTCTTAAACAATTCCTAGTCAACATTGCAATAACTAGTCGAATTGTGACACTGTTAACATCACTTTAAATAAAATTTGCCCTGATGATGATTACTAAATAATCTGAAATTGGAAAGGAATTGTTTAAGAAGTAAACACGTTGACAGTAGAGACCAGCAGCAGCATTATCGTTTTTTTTACCAATACTTGCTCGATTTATATTATGGATTGTATGTAGCCGTAAGCAGAATCAAATTAAAATCTTTATTAAACAAACAATTAAAAAAACTGAGAAATTGTTTTCTAATTGATAGTTTATTGAACTTTAAAATTATGACTTTAATTTCTTATTAATCAAGGGGTAATTCAAATAAATTTATTAATATTTCAATTCTTGTAAGTATAAAAAATCTGTAAAAATATTTTTATTACAAAATGATATTAACTTGCAAACACATTTCGTTTATTTTATTTTTATAATAGAAGTTTATCATTAAGATAAAATCAATGTTTCCTTCTTCTTTATAAAGAAAAAGAACTATGTCTTACATATATTACAAACACTTTACAATTTAAATTGTCATTCTTTTTGTATTTCTGTTACTCTAGTTCGAACTTTTTGCAGTAGTTCCGACATTTGATCATATTTGCCGGTTGAATCTGGCAAGTTTTCGAAATTAATTACATCACAAATATCTTTTGAAAACTTTTCAGAAGCAGGCAATCTTCTGTAAGGTGAACAACTTATTAATATTGGAGTGCCTAAATGTTTTGATATTACTGATTTATGACCAGATCCAATGCTAGATTTAGGACTACTTTTCGGAGTTATGTTATTTACATCAACTTTGCAAGAGATTGATTCAGGTTCTTCTGATTCAGGTACTTTAGTTTTCGGCGATTCTGGAACTAAATTAATTATTTCATTCTTCGAAGTATCTTGCTTCAGTCCACTTGAATCTGACTGACTTCCCAAACTACGTTCATCCAATGCAGCCAGGATTTCCTTCTTTGCACGTTCTAAATCGTATAGTGACGGTGATCCATCTCTCGATGATGGTGCTGTGCTACCCTCCTAAAAAGAGAAAATTTAAAATTAATTATGCTTTTACAGTATCTTTTAAATAGATATTTTGCGACAATGTATATATTTTTTGAACTTACGTTAGACTGCATTGAAATTTCTTCTTGAGATGGACTGTCTGAATCTTCAGCTGGTAAAGCCTCTGGTGGAGGAGGAGGTGGTGGGTCAGAATCGTCTTTAGGTAATGGAGGTATAAATAAATCTTTTACAGGTAAACATTCCACTGGGGTTTCTAAGTAATACAGAAAAAGTAAACACGAATTTAAGCAAATACGAAAATATGTTTGTATATAAGCATGTTTAATAGAAATTTCTCGTAATTACCTTCAACAATGTCAATATCCATTTCTCCAGGATTTACATCAGTTGTGAGCTTTAAATTGCCTGGATGCGGTAATTTTTTTCTTTTATATCCATCATCAGTTTTTTTACTACTTAAATAAGATAACATTGTAGTTTTGCTGTATTGTTCTTGTATTTCTGAACCCCAGTAACCCTTGTAATCCTAAGCAGCAAATTTTTAAAATGTTATTTAAACTTTTTTAAAATTTTATTATAAAAAATTATACAAGGATCTTTAACTTACCTCTCTAGTCCCATGAGGAGGTAAAATGTTAAATCCAGGAAAGTCAATAATTTTCTTAATGTCATATTTGTCTTTATCCCCAGGACAAACAATTTCACCTTCTTCATCAGAACCATGATCAATTTGCCCTTCAGAATTAAACAATGTTAGGCCAGAGTGCTGTAATCTAGCTTCTTCTAACCAACCTGGTGGGTAGCCAAGTATCCTCATTCTTTGAATAAATATCATGAAGATTTATTAAAAAATAATTTTTGCAATTAGAAACAGCTTTCAACTAATTCTCAAAATAAATTTTTACCTATAAATATGCTTTGGCAGTTCATTTTCTTTTATACCTAGAGCTTTTCTTAAATTTGGACTTATTTGACCAGGGATGAAGTGTCCAAACTTTTGGTCATCATCTAAATGATACCTAACACTAGTAGATCCCCTTTTAGCAGCATGCTGCTTTCTATTTTTATTTATGGCATTATAATTACGAGGTTGATCACAGTCTCGCAAACTGTGATTTCCTAAGCAATTAAAACATGTCATTTTTGGACCCAAGTCTTCTTTGACATTTTCATTTTTACTTTCAAGTTTCTCAAGAGCTTTATTGAATTTCTAAAAAATAAGGAATGTTAATTAACTTTGAGATAATCTGAGATAATTTTGTAGCATTTTCATATTGAATTCACACCTTCCCATACATAGGAATGTCAAGATCATCCTTTAATTTTGGCTCTGTATCAACGGTGAAAAGAAAGTCGTTAGACTGATGTTGTGTGAGCTGCTCATTAGAACATTCACTATCAGAGATATTTTTCAAAATACTTTTGGAATCATATATTTCAAGTGCTAAATTCTGTGTTGTAGATCTAATGCTTTCTTTCTCACATTTTGCTTGTAATAGTAGTTCCCTTAGGAAACCTTCTATTTTCTGTTGGTATCTCCTAAAATTTATCGAAAGATTATACTTTAATATTGTTGAGAAAATAATGCAAAAAATTGTGATCAAAAAGAATTCTCACTGAAATACTGTAGAGTCTCTAAAGAGCACTTTGAAAATCGGTTCATCTTTATTCGTATCGACACATATAGATGGAACATCTTTATCGGTATCGTCGCATATAGATGGTTGGGATTTGTCGAGCTCTTCATCGAGAAGAACGAAGCCATCTGGAGCATCTCCAGGTGCGAGAGTTCCATCAAAATTCACGAGCGTCCTGTTCGTAATGGTGAGGTTATGGACGCTCTCGTCCTGACTGCTCTCTTCTCGATCCTCGGCCATGGCTACATCTGGCGAAGCCGGACTATCCGTTGCTGCCGAACTCATGCTCGATTCTGAGCTCTACTTCGTGAAATTACTTTTTCGATCATCGAACACTGTTTTCTTTTTAAGTAACGCTCAAGCTCATCAACTTTTTCGTTTTGTGCACTATCCTTTGGCGCCTTGATAATAGCTCAAGGTATATTTTCATGAAACCACTCGCTGTGTCGCTCCGGGATGTTTATATTTTTATCTGCTAGATTATTATGGCCTTATTGCCGAATTTATTTATGTGTATTTTTATATGCTGCTTTTAGCAAGATTTGCTCATTTACAATAAGTTAACGAAAGAGTTTGATATTATATGGAATTGGATTTGGACTTGATAGAACCCATCTTGTAGGATTGGAGCTTTGGTTGTACGAATTTGGTGAAAATGGAGTTTTAAATGAGGCGTCTGATAGCAGAATAAGCTCCATCATCTGCCACAAAAATAATAGTTGTTTACGCACAGTCGATTTTTTAGTGGGTCGTTGTTGTGATTGCAGAATTTTGTTTTCTATTTTTGCAAACCCTGCGAGTATTTTTTAAGAGCTTCCGTTTTGGACCACTTTGAAACTTAAATCGCCAATTGATAACACAAGTTTCTTTTATCCTTTTAACAAACTATTTTTCCGCGGCAGATTAACCTTTTGTTAATTCGAATTTTCTGAGTATAATTTATTCCTTGGAGAATATTTTTTTACAAAAATGGCAGAAGCAGACAAAACATCTGACCTTAAAGAAGTTTTTGATAAAATCACTAACAATAAGGTGGATGAGTTAAAATCTCTTTTGGCTGCCAACAAAGACATAGTGCATTCTGTTGACGAAAATAGTATGAGTCCATTACACCATGCTTGCTTTAAAGGAAATAAAGAAATTGCACAGATGCTTATTGATCATGTAAGTTGAATCTCTTATTGTACCCTTCTTCTTTTATAACTTGTATTGAATTCTTTATTCTTTATTGTAGGGTGCTGATGTAAATGATTGTCAACATGAGCATAATTACACAGCATTGCATTTTGCTGCTCTGAGTGGTAATGCAGATTTGTGCCATCTTTTGCTTTCATATGGAGCAAAAATGAATGCAGTAAATAGTGTGGGTAGAACCGCTGCTCAAATGGCTGCATTTGTTGGCAACCATAATTGTGTGATAACAATCAACAATTTTATTCCAAAGGCAGATATATCTTATTATATAAAACCACAGGGTTTACAAACAGAACCAATGTTATATCCACATTTAGCAGATTCCTTTCATTCTTTCATTATGCAAGTCAATGTTCATCCTGTTAGAGTAATTTTAAATTTACAAAAATATCCAGGATTAATGGAGCATTTACCAATGGTAAGTAATAAAGAAATAAAGAATAAGATAAGCTTTTGTTTTTTCTGCAGTAAAATAAAAACCAATTATAATTTTTTTGCATAGATTCAAAAGGTTCTTGAAGCAATGCGCCATAGAGAAATGACCAGAGGTACAGAAACTAATGAAATAATGGCTTTCAAATATCATTATCTTAGTTGTGTAATAGCTGAAGTAATTAAATGCCAAAAGAGACAAGAAGCTATGAAAGCTGAGAAAAATGACAAGGAAAAAACAACAGAAGAGAAAACTGAAGAAAAGAAATCAGATGTTGTGGAGCTGCTTATTAAAAAGTTTTTAAAATGTAAAAGTGATGGAATACTAGAATTCCAAGAACTGTTTTTAAGAGAAACAGTAAGAGAATTTCCTTACAGAACAAGTGCTATTTTTCGTCAAATGGTTGCTACTTTAGCCAGCTCAGACCCACCTGCTGCAATATCAGTGATTTCTGCAGCTATTAACGGACAACGTGGATTTAATGACAATATTCAGATTTGTGTAACATGTGGTGAAGAAAAGGCAACAAAAAAATGTAGCAAATGCAAAATGGTTCAATATTGTGATAGAGAATGTCAAAGGTTGCATTGGTTCATTCACAAAAAGAGCTGTAATCGTTCAAGTCAATCCACTGTCGCACATGTGAAAGCATCTGAACCAAATCCAAATAGTGAACAAATTAGCAATGCTGTGGCTTCAAGACTTCAGAATTTGACTGTCAATTAAACTTTTTATTTACTTGTACAGATATTTTTACCATTCAAAATGTTATCCTATTGTTTTGATTGTATTGATCTCTTAATTGTGAAACCCAATCTAAATATTATGTATTGAATACTGTTAACTTTAAAAGATTTTTTTTTAATAATTTTATACATATATAT
>JAWWEO010000021.1:23067066-23112872 GCA_035582975.1 Ormyrus labotus
CCGATAAAATTTTATCGGGTTCTATGAGGTTTCTGCTCCTTTTTATCGGGATTTATGAGGTCTTTGCAATAGGGACTCAAAAACTTAGTTTCCTTTTTAAAAACGCTACAAATGCGAGAGAAACATATTACATATGAGGTAAGTGGCGTACAGCGCTAAGAAGAAATCATACGTACATTTCTTTCTCTTTAACGTACATACTGAGGTTCTTCGTTCCTTTTCTTTCTCTACGCATATCTGATAATTTAAGTATAATTCACACATTAAAATCATTTAAGTAAATTCGTAGCGAAGAAGAAAAACGATTAGGAGGATAAGTGCTATGGAGGTATTTCTGTTCGACTAGAGTCGCCGTACAAACGATTAATACTTGGTCGGTCTATGGCCAACGTGTAATGAAGGTGAAATATGTAAGTGTAGTTTTGCAAAAGTTCACTCGTCAATCGACGCAAAAATCAATGGGAAATCAAGTCTTTCATAAATTTAACAGTTCCTATTGTGATTATGTTATGGAGTAGTGAGATAATGCTTTAAATATACTGTTTCTGCTTTGCTATTGTAACTTTACGTTGCCTATGCACTGACTGAGCCACAAACTAATTAGGAAAGCTTTTCAATTGAAAGGAATTCCAATAAAACAATCTATCTCCCAAAATTGTAAGGACCCTTACTCATGTCTTAAAAATTGGTTTGTAAAAATGCTCAAGTCAGAGCAAAGACAAACTTGAGATATGGAAGAAAGATTTGCAGTTTAGCCTTAGGGCTGCTATAGAAGGTTTAAAGTTTAAAGATCCATAGGGTCACTACCGTTCTCACGTAGAAATTACAGAAATTAAGAACAAGTATATCCTAATGATATGCTGTTATATTTAAACTCATTCATGTCACCCTATAAGAAGGAGTATCTTCTTGGAAGATTTTCTGAAGAATTAAGAGACAATATTTGTGACAGACGTATTCCTTTTGGGGAATTTTTACAATACAATGGGATTGAAATTGAGACTGATATTTTTATGCTTAAGTGTCCTATGCACGGTCTTTGTGCTGGGTCAATTTTATTGTTTACACGTGTTGCTGATAACATCTAAGCGAAATTTACAATCCTATTTAATGCTGCAATCACAGATTGGTATCAAATATGTAAAAAAGAATTTTAAAGATAAGTCTGTAACATTTTTCAAGCTTTTGAAGCTTTAAGTATTATCATGTCAAGATTTCCATAAATTCTTAAAAAGTTGGGAAGCTCTAGTCATTGGTTTAGGATTCAAAAACCTCTAAAAATGAATAGGAGCTTCTATTTTCCCAACATAACGTTTATACATACGGAGAAAATATAGACCAACTATTCAGTTTTAAGCAGCTTTTCAGGAATAATCATCTATGCTTCCATCTATGGGACGTGCCGTCCGATTTTGATCTATTTCAGACCAGAAACCAACGTCACAACTGTACAAGAAAATTTAAATACAAAGATGTTACATAAGTTATGTTACTTTGACGGTGATATGGAATGATTGTTCAGAAACATAAAGGTATACTTTGTGCATTTTTAAATAGCTTTATAATGCCGATAATACCTTTATATATTGTTAAACTACAGAACTATTTTTATTGAATGCTGAAAAATTGTAAGGAAACAGTGAAGTATTAAAATACTTGAAAAGTTTTAATATGAACACGTATTGTTGTGGTAACTAATAAATTTGTTTCTTAAAAAAATTATATCCATTGCACAGTATACAAGCCACTATTGTTTTTTAATGTTATTAATATTGTAAGCTTTTTGTTTGAATGTGTTTAATGTGTGTACATAGATAGATCTGTGATAAAGTTAAACTTTAATAATAAAATATATTAACGTGAAACTTCGAAAACAATTCTATGGGTAAAATCTATTTCAATAATAATAAAAATAAAAACTATATGTGCATATCTATTGAGGGGTTACGTTGAAAAACGCAACTGATTTTGCATCGATTGACGGGTACGGAACGAAAATGTGTTATGCAGTTTAAAATAAATATTATTATACGAGTGCAGACTTGCTCATTTTAAATGCAAAATACTGGAATGACAATAAATAAAATCGAAAGCGAGCGACAAAAGCAACAAACGTTTTTAAAAAATCATCTCCGCAGTTTGTCCTCGCTTTGACAGCATCGTCAAGCAGATTATTACTATTACGTTACTGTTACTATGTAATGGGTAACTTATAAACGACAAAACGATAACTGTGTTGACACAAAAGAGAGATGAAGATTCAATCACAACGGCATCGACGTTACGGCACATTTCAAATCTTCGCAATTCAACAACGAAGTAATAGGTAATTATAATTAATAATATAATAAAAAACGGAAAACGATAAAAAATTTAACAGAAAAATTGCGTATATATTACAAAAGAACCAGTAACAAGTACTTTTAAGTAAAATTTCCATCCTAATAATTATGTTTTACTGTGCGAATGCCGATGCCGCTTGACTCCCTTGATTAATTTTCGGACGAGATTCCTTCTTTTGTTTTTTCTTTTGTTTTTCTTTTGCACGCTTATATATACGAGCGATTCCTATGATTATTGCTTTGTACTTGACGTTTTTCCATCTCTTTTTTTGCGAGTACTCCTTTTTACTCATTTTCCTCTTTGTTTCATTTACCTCGTTTAAATAGAATACAATACAGTGTTTCAACATTCATCTTATTAATAGCATACATGGATGCGCACTGAATGTCAATAGCACGGCGACCCTATATTTCTTGATCATTCGCTTGTCTATATATATATATATATATTATACAACTGCTTTCGCGAACGAGAAACTTAATAATTACGTGTACACAATTTTCGCAGATATTTATTTACTCAAATTTTATATACCCATTTTGATATCCAGAAAGAAAAGTCCATTTAGAATTGTACAGCTAATTTTTTTTTCTCAACTCAAACAGTTACGATTTTAATTAATTTAGTTAAAACTAGAGATAACTACACATATAATTATATTATGTATACGATAATTATTATTTACCTTTTTTGGCCAAGCCAATTAAAAATAGTAATTTTGCAGGAATAATTTCTGCTTCATTAACTTAATTTAAAAAAATATTTAAAGATCATTACGCGCATAAAGCAGAATTAAATTTCTATAATTGATAAAAATAGATGAGACTTTTCTCACTGAGTGTTTTATAATAGGTATTCGCAGATTAAACTTGAAATTTTTCACAATCAACTGTTATCATTCTGTACAAAAAAGCGAACAGCTTTAATATTTATTTCTTGCGTGCGCGCGATTTAAACTCGGTCTCGAAAGGCTCCACTGCTCGTCAACGGCTCAACGAATATTCGACGCTTTTTAAAGGTCTATTGTTGTACAATTCAGGTACACATTACTTTTTGTATTTTTCATTTAAACTTTTGTTCTTGTAACTTTTCCCTTTGCATCTATATTTATCCACGATTACCAAAAGAAAGCGTTAACCTTTGTCAAACTTTCGTAAAGCATAGAAGAATAATTTGCAGAGTTGACAGCGCAGAAAAGGAGCTCGAAACACATGTACAATCATTTTTTTACGTAAAAAATCACTTAAAAATACTGTGGTGCCGTCTTGACTTTAGTTAGTCCTATTCTTAATGTTAAAAACAAACAAATACGTTGGAATATTGTAAATTATAAGAAACCGATGAAAACATATTTTCCATCTGGAAAGTTTCAAATTATTGTTAAACATTTGACTATTGCAGTTTGAACTACGATGCGTTGAAAAAAATTTTATAAATGAACAAATATGGAAATAGTAATGCTAAAACATCTATTTACGTTATCTATTTTAATTGAATAAAGTAAATAAACGGTTTTGTTTTAACTATGTACGTACATGTTTTTGGAATATTAATGAAATGTTATCAATACTGTAAGGTACGTAAGGAAGCGTAAAGTCAACATAAAGAAAATAAACTGCCAAATGATCAGTTCAATATTTTTAAAGTCCTACGTCTATTTTTGATTTTCAATTTTTTTTCTCTTAAATATTATTTTGAGACGTTCTTTTGAAGCAATAATGCATGTAAATAATTATTATTCCTAATATTATTATATTAATATTAGTTATAGATGCCATATTTTTGAATGTTAAACTACTCTACAAATTTAATTATATATAAAAACTAGTTTTTAATATACCAATCAAAAGATATTAAAAAAATCAAAACTGCATTTTGAAGGGAAGGCATCTTTAACCGCGTGCTAAATAAAACACTTTTCCCGCATTCTACGAAATATTATCAGAGCGCCTGCTTCCTATTGATAAGATTTCATTCGAATTACTTTATTTAGGAGCAACATCAATAGTTTCATTTTTTTTTTTTTATAACGAAAAATGATTCTTTACCATTGAGTGAGCCAAACAAAAGTTTTTGTATGGATATTACTTATTTAATAACTTAAGATATTTATTTATTTATATGTTAGACGTTTTCCAAACATTAGGACAGTTCGAAACAATTATTTATAAAATATTGGCAGTATTAATAAAAATGTTATTTCTGAATAGAAAGTCAACGTAAAATGCATTATTGTTTTTTGTAAAAAACTGTCCCAGTGAGAAAGGCTATTCTGTTACTGAATGTACAAAGTAAATAAATAACAATAATGGAGGTATAGTATTAACTTTGAGATTTCTATGTCTCACTCTATAAACGATACAACTTAGTCTATCAGGTACTGCATTGGGTTTCTTCTGTCATGGTAACATGCACCAGTCCGGTATAGAAATGCGAATGTGTAGAAATGCGTGTTACAAATGTCTGTTTCGTTTTACATTTCTAAGAGGATTTTCATGTCAGTCATATCAGTAAATTAACTGGCAAAATACAGTTGTAAAAAATGGTTGAGCTCTCGCGCATCACACTGTACATCTTTTCGCGTAATTCATTAAATAAACCTTATAAAATTTTTATACGTAACTTAAACATTAATAAATACGTAGACGATTCCTAGTAAAAAAGAAAAAATAAAGAATTTGCGACGAGAGTGCGAATAATACAAAATATATAGTCTCTAAAACTTAAAAGTTTAAAAGCTAATCCATAGCTCGGCCTCTCTTAATTATTTAACGAGCGTACCATTTACCTATCACCTTAATGATAAATAAAAAAAAAGTAAAAAATAGGAAATACCTTGTCTTAAACTATCAAAAGATCTATTGCTGTTTATATTCATTTAAAATAATAACTTGTTTTAAAATAGCAAATATGGAAGTTACTAATTTTTATCGGTTCTCTTACGAAATAAGTCTCGAGTACCAGTGGTATGTATTCGGTATAACCATTGCCATTAATTAAATATTAAGTCTAAGTTTCTCTTGCATTAATTGTTGCTGAAAAGAGATTCTGAAAGATTTTCCTATTTCAACTATTTTACGCTGTTGTCAGATCTATCAATTAATAGAGAGTATGTTATCGGAAGTTAAAACGTACATATAAAAGTTTGTATAAAAGTCGTAAATACTTGGTTCCCTCAGTGATAAGTAAAAACGGGCCGGAACTTTCGGAATGACTACAATAATTCGTCTTAAAAGTAAAATCGGATTTGCCTATTGTATACTGCATGCTTTTATCCTCCGTTAAATACGTTTGTAAATTAATTATTACTATTTTATTTAAAATAAGGGTTCAAATGACGTTTTCAAACTTGTGGCATTTCGCCTAAGTGAACCGTCTATATTTTTTAGCTTATGTTTTCTTTAACTTTCTTTGACATTGGTAATGGCGTATCGACTCAAAACGCTTTTGTTGGGATAAACCTAAATTCGCAATAGTATCAAGCTTTCAATAAAAAATCGTATTTTGATTAAAACATGTCACTGTCACATGGACTCTGTCCTAAATTTTTTAACATTTCGCTTATGTCTACTTATTTTTCAATTTTCCATCTAAGTTGCACCGAAATTTTAATTTCTTCGAAGTTCAGTTCTAAAAATATTTTTTGGATAAATTTGCAATTATTTTACAAAAGTTAATCAACCGAATTCTTTTCTTTGATTTATCCTTTATGAAAAAATTTTAAAATAATAAATCGCTTGCTGTATTCATTTAAAAAATATCCGATTGAAACGTTTTCTAGGCAAACATGAAATTTTATTTAAAATTTGTAGTGACATAATCGATAAAGTAAGTAAGTAAAAACTGCTCGCGATTCAGCAAGCGATTCCACTTATTTTTAATTTTTCAGTACTTTTTGAATTGTCAATTTATCGTAACTTATAATTAAACTTATGCAGATAAAAAAATATCGAAATGTTATGAAAAACATTCGTATAGAAGTACGATAATTGCAAATTCTTGAAAAATAAAAACCTATTTGAAATCTATTAGAAGTTTGAAATATGACAAAATGTGCAATATCGAGAACTTCATGGTGCTGCACTTACTTAAAAGTTTCTTAAATTCTGTTTCATTTCTCGTCACAGGCGGCAAAGTTACAACTTTGCTTCTTCTCTTCTTTCTTTGACGTTAGTTCTTTGTCTTATATAGGATTTACTGATGCACTTCAATCAATACAGCTTAAAAGCCCTTCGAAGAGGCCCACAGCAACACGCGTTTCGGTGGGGATCTCCTGTCGTCAGGAACTTATTACATCGCGCATTATAGTCACTTCAACCATTTGGTTCAAGCACGGGAACAATTGCAGGGACAGTTTTCTGTGAAAGAGTTTCGCCCTCGTTTCCAGCGCTACAGTCAACTTTATTGCTGAGACTCTCATCACTGCCAGCTAAGTCGTAATTTAGTGTAGTTTGCTGAGTGGTATTCATATCAGCCATTTCATGCGCAGATGGCGATTTTCTTGTATCTTTAGTTTCTCTTGGTTTATACTAAAGCAAATATTAAATATAATTTATTTACATGTATACAAATCATGACTATTAAAGGTTCTTTAAATTAAAATTTAAAATAAAATAGTTACCTGCGGATTTTCTGTAATTCGAAGATCCTTTTCTGTTTTATTCGATTCCTGAGGTGCCAAAAGGGGTTCCTTAGCGCAGGATTCAGAGCCACTATTAGCATCGCTACCCTATTTACCGAAAGAAAATAAATAAATAATAATTAAATGTAGTAGTTATAAGAATATCATAGGATACGATATATTTTTGAATTTTAACATATGACATTAAAATAATTAAATATTTTCTTACTTTGGTATCGCAATGTGGATTACTCGGTATTGGCTTAGGAGGACGAAGTACCGCCAATTCAATGTCGTTGCTCACGATAGCAGGTTGATTAACTGAACTAGAGGAATCATTATCGCAGCAAGGGTTAAAACGTCTTTGAAATAACCGACTTTTCACTGGCTGTGCAGTCTCGCGAAGTGATCTCATACTATCGTATTTTCTTCGGCAATACACATAACATAGGCAAAAAATAACGAAAACCATGGCGATCACTACTCCTAATATAACACCTAAAAAACGTTTACGCTAATAAATATTTTCAATTCTGAATTTCCAATCTTTTAAATACAGAAATACTTATCCTACCTTCTCTCGTGTTTGTATCATGTCTTTGTTCATCCAATGAACTAGTTGTTTCAGCAGTTTTTCCTCCGATCGTGAAAGTGATTGGATTTGAAGCATTTCCAAATCCTGCTTTCGTCGAAGCTCGAACATAGACGTGGTATGTTTTACCAGGAACTAAATCTTGTAAATTAGTTGATGTTTTATTACCCAATACCATAACATTGCGCCAAATAAATTGATCGGTAGAGTAAGATACCACGTAGTTTTGAATAACACCATTAATTTTATTTGGTTGTCTCCAAGAAATCGGAACTTTAATTTTATTTTTGTCTCTATTATCCACATACCATTCGATGTCTTCAACTTTCCCTGGAACTACACAATTATTATTAAATATTATCTAACAGCATTCATTTTCATTAAAAATAAATGAAATGATAAATTTACCATCTTCATTTGTGTAACATTCGATGGTTTCACTATAATATTTTCCAGTGTTATTAGACAGTGCTCTTACTTTAAATTGGTAAAGTGTAAATGGTTTCAGATTGGTGATAATAATTTTTGTAGAATTCCTAAAATTTTCGATTGGAAAAATTATTTCTACCAAATTTATTTAAATAATAAAAATAATAATTAACTATGAAAATGCAATTAATATTTACACTGGTATACAAGTGGAAGATTCGTTAAGAAAATGCACTGAGTGATAACAAGCTTCAAATCCATTAGATTCATTAATCCCTCCTGAGAGCCACGATAAACTTATAGAATTCGAAGATATTGGAACAGCTTCTAGACCAGTTGGTACATTATCTACTGCAATTATAAAAAATGTTAGTTTATTAAACTTGTAGCATGTCTTCATACATATAAGACTTGCTCCTACCTGAAATACCTTTTAAAGTTACGTTTTTTGCAGAACAGTGTAATGTATCTTGTTCCTCATTTATAGCACATAATTCAATATTGTATGAACTATTGGATTCTATAAGAATTTTTCTATTAATTTGTTGTTTATATTTTTTTAAGTAAATATGAAAATTGTACTCTTTCATAGCCTACTTATAAGTATTGAAGTTTTTCAAATTTTGCGGTAATTTAAAATTTTTGAAAACAGTACTGCTGCGTAATGCTCTTTTTTGGTCAAAATAAAGAGCACTACAAAAAATATTTTCGAAAACTTTTAAAATAAAATGCAAAAAGTTGAAAAACTAAAAAAAAAAAAATTTTATTCTTAGATACATACCTAAATTTGTAAAAATATACTCATTAGTAGTTTTTGTCAAATCAACCGAATTTATTATCAAACTGTTTACATTTTTGCAATAAAGTTTCCAAGAAGTATATTGTAACCGTGAATTTGTTCTCAAGTTCCATTTTAACTGAAAATGAAAAATGAAATGCCGTTTCTGTTACTAATATTGTTTTTTTTTTAATACAATACAACCATATAGTTGTGTAATTTTATTATTGAGCTTACTTTAATGCTAGTAGAGTTTACAATTAAAGCTTGAATCTGAGTAAGTTCGTTTGATAAGGGCATCGTAACAGTTACCCAATTAAAGTAAGACTCTCTGACGGTAGGCCAACCTTGCTCAGTTCTTGCAAGTACACGAATATCATATTTTTCACCCGGCGTCAAATCTTTTAAAGAAATAAAATATTTAATATAACTGTAAAATTTATAAAATTATTTACAATATTTACCTGGCAGAATGTACTTCTCAATATAACCTGGTAAGTTGCGCACGTGTACTGATGGATGTTGAGAAATGCGCCATTCAAGTTTATATTCCGTTACAATTCCTTGAGCTTCCTTTTTAGTCAATGGTGTCCATGTTACTTCCAATTTTGAACTACTAATTATATTTACGGAGACCTTTGGTGCAGCTTTTGGAACTAAAAAATGTGTTAATGAAAATCATTTATATAAATTATTTAAAGAACTAAATTATTAACAAAAATCTTTGAAAACAATAAACATAAAAAATAAAAAACTTACCACTTGCTTTAGTGGCGCAAGTAATAGTTTCAGATTGATCACTTGCACCGTGATTATTCCATAAGCGTACATAAAAAGTGTAATTCGTAAATGGTTCTAATAATTTTGTTACTTCAATAGATGTAGCATCTCCAGCTTCTGGTAGAGATACCTCTTCTTTACCACCTTCTTCTACGAATTACATTTATAATTACTTTATTAAACAAAAACATTGATCAACAAAATTGAGTAAAGAATATAATTTGTACTAACCAACAGATCTATAATGGACGGTATAGGCAGTAATATTTTTGACAGGTAAAAACTTTGGTGGCTCCCAAGAAATGAACATTTTTTCAGGCGATCGGGCTTCACACTTGAGTGATGTGGGTGCGGCAGGGCTATTGTCAGATAATGTAACTTGTAAATGAGCAGCAGCCCAACTCTCACCAGCAGCATTAACCGCTACACATTGATAAATTCCCGAGTCTGATGGGACTGTGGCTGAAATAGCCAATTCCACCTTGTTGTTTTCCTTAGTATAGAGGGATTTACGTCCTAAAATTAAAACAAATTTAATTAATAATATTAATAAAATTAAAACAGATTTAATATTAATAATTTTCATTTTTTAGGTTTTCTTTTTTATATATAAAGTTATAACTTGCAATGTAACATATGGAAACTATAGTATGAAATGATAATAAAATAAAGGTTAAGCCTTACTAAGTATGTCAATATTCAATATTAAAAAGTTAATGCTTAGCCTTGTCACTATGAAATTGGATTATAAAGTTAGAAGTATATCTTTTTTATTTCATATACGATCTTATGGCTTCTTACCAGCAATAGTGATAACTTCAGAATTTTTAAGCCAATAAATGCGCGGTGTAGGAAATCCTTGAGCTTGACACTCGAATCTTGTTGTTCTACCGTTTGGGCAAACTTGATGAGTCGGATATTTGACAAAGAAAGGTGGTACAAATACCTCAACAGTTACGTTCTGTAATAAACGTTTTTTTTTTTAATTTAGTTTAATTAACATTACCACAGTATATTTTATCGTAAAATAAAAATATTATTAATTACCTGCATTTGAAAATTTTGTGCTGTGGAATTTTGCATTGAACATATATAAACACCTGAATTTGTTACAGTAACGTTTTTAAGATCAAGAACAGCTAAACCTGAATTTGAACTAAGAATGGTTCGTGGACCAACAACTGTATTTCCACCTAAAAAAAATATAATGAATAAATAAAACTTATTTCAATAATGTAATATATACGTAATTGTACTTGAAAATAATTGTTAATAATTGTTTATCTTTGAATAGTATTAAAACTGAAATAATATCTAGAACGTAAGTTTTCTTTATTAATGTGTATTCCTTATCTACATCAAGTAAAAAAGTCATACCTGCATCTTTCGAAATAAAAGACCACGTAGTCGTCGGTGTTGGATAACCGGAAGCTGCACAAGCGAGACGAAGACTCGTACCTTTTAGCGGAAAGTAACTAGAAGAAGTTTGTGGAAACAGCGAGGCAGGTTTATGCTCAGCTTTGTATTCTTTCTTTGAAATAACTGTCAGTATAGCTCCTGTACTTTTCTTACTCGTATTTAAATATCGATTAGTCGCTACGCATCTAATTAACCGAATAAAATTTAGTTGTAAATATCAGACTGTCAAATATTTACGTTTTTTGTTAGTTTGCAATTTTAAATTAGTACCTGTATGTACCAGCATCAGAAACTGTTGTCTCTCTTATATACAGAACTCCGGTTGATATAAATATATATCTGCAACATAAAAAAAAGTATATAATTATGCTTATCATTATATTATTGCAGTTCCCTTTTTATTTGAATTAGTATTTTAAAATACAACAATAAAAAGATTTGAGTTAAACTTTTTTAAGTTGTTATAAGTTCATATTAAAATCTTCCTTTCCTATGAAATGGGACGGCTTAAGAAGTATTTTAATCACTTTTTTGACTTACTTTGTTTTATTATTAGTATTAGGATTATTCTGTATGCTTCTTTCGTTATGCAACCAAGTAATGTTTAGTGGAGCTGGTATACTGTCAATAGAACATGCAAATCTAGATACTTCTCCTTCGTAAACTGTCAGATCTTGCGGCAGTTCTGAAAATTCGTGAGCTACTTCTGCAAATAAAACATGAATTTTTTATGATTTCAATTTTTACTTTTTGAAATTATTTGCAATTTGTATTCATCCTTACGGGCATAGAATACTTTTCTCGGTGACGTTCTTACTGAACCTCCAAGGGGAAACGTGACGTTGCAACGGTACTCATTGGTTTTATTTATTTTCGTGGACACCGTGCAATTTCCTTGCCTTCTTTTTCTGACCTTCTTCTACAAAGAGAAATTAAGCTGTTAAACTATACTCTTTCAATTGAAATATTAAAGCTTTTGATCGAGCCAGCTTCGTGCAGAAACGAATGAAAAACTTAAAGTGAAAAGAATGATTTGTCAATGATAGACTTTCGATCAACAATGTGAAATAATTCAAATGAAATACATTTCATTAACCCCATTTTACAAAGAGATACGAACATTGTAGATGCGTAGCGATCCGTTCTTGTTCATGCTGCAACAAGAGGGTCCGCAGCAGGTGTACTCGCAGGACGGCAGAGGTCGATCGTTGAGGATCCAACTGATTTCGTTACCGTGACTGACGCAGGTGAGCAGGACCCCCCTGCGGCCCACCACGACGTCGCCGTCCCGCGACCTGGTGTCCGTCCCGACTCCGCCGTCTCCGCTGCTCCTGGAATACGCCACCACCTCCAGGCCATCCAGCTTTGAGCCAATCTTCGTGTTGACGCCATTGACTCGTATACCTGGAAGGAAGGTTGACGATTTAGTCGATTGAATGAGTTTTCTCTTTTAAGGAAAGTCTGATTTTTTATTTGTTTTAAAAAATGCTCTATGAGTTTTCATTTCTCTGTTTCTTTGGATTGATTTAGTTTTAGTTTAGGAGGGTTCAAAGTAATCACGCAATAGCAATCATATACATCTGGATTCTTTTGCCACTTTAAAACTGGAACTTTAATCTAGATTTTTCAATGAATCAGGATGATGTAATAAAACTGTTCGAAAGCTTTCTTTTGTAACAAACATATTTTTCTATGTAAAGAAGCACGAAAGTAATAAATAAAGAACTCGAATGATTCAACAGTTTTGAGATGTAGATGTGACGCATTCAGACATTCCTTTATTTCCGAGGAGGGTTTTTCCATCCTACATGTTACATCAAAAGGTGTACTGCGTTTGTTCTTGCGCTATATATACATTAAAAAAAAACGGAAAACTTTTTTGCGTTTTTTGTTGTTTTAAGTTAGATATATATTAGTTGTCTTGACGGCTTACTGCGAATTTTTAGCTCGTTCAAAAATTTCTTGAAAATACTGAATTTTCAGATTGCTTTTAATTATAATTTTGTAAAGCACTTGTTCCTGCTAATTTTAGTGCGTATCCGACGAAGCTGTCCGCAATGTTTAAAAGGTATGATTGTGAATAACCTTGATTTAAAATTAAAAATTTAATTTAAGAAAAATTCTAAATGTACAAATAATATTAAGGCTTATACTTAGAACGAATAATTAAAATTATTGCAACTGCACTTGCAATAATGTTGGGTTACTCGCGGCCGAAATAAAATAAAAGAACGGTTTTTCCAACATTATTCTACGCAATCTCCCTCGAAGAACCGCAACTTTTCGCCGAGAATGCTCGGCAAAAAGCGCGCGGAACTCGAGCAAAAAGTCGAGAGCGATACCCGCAGCAGAATCAGACACGCAAGGCTGCGAACAATCCTTACATCCGCATCGTCTAAGAGGAGACGAAGAACGAGCTGCGGAGGGAGGGGAGAAAGAAGCGAGGCGCCGAAAAGCGTAATAGTCGCGAGGAGAGAGATCAAAGAAGGCACGAAGAAGAATAGAAAGGAAACGAAGAAATCCAGCGGCACTGGCGGCGGCATGAAACGCGCGGAGCAAGAGAGAGAGAGAGAGAGCGAGAAGACACCATCAAACTGCCATTTCTCTCGCGTAATTGGCGCTGTCACGCACTTTTTCATCGCCACGAGCGACCGTCGACGCTATTGACATAACGCGCGCGCGAGCGAGCGGCGCATGCGACTCTCCGCGCTGCACAAGAAGGAGAAGAGACGTATAGAGGTACGTGCGCGCACAAGGTGAGAAAGAGAAGAACGAGAGGCCTCTTAGAGCCGGATAGTCTCGAGTATGCGGTAATGATAAATTGACGAGTAAACAGCAGCTCGCGAGTCGTCGTCCGCGGTGTAATTGGCATGGGGGCTGCTGCCGCTGCCTGCCTGCCTCGGAAATTTTTCCGCACAGCCGGAGAGGAAGAAACGCCTGCCGCCGCGGCTTCGCTCTTTATTTTCGTGGTTGTTTCTTTCCTTCTTTTTTTTATCTCTCTCTCTCTCTTCTTTTTGCGCCATCTTCGCGCGGATAATCGCGGACGGCCGCGATATTTTTTGCGCAGAGGGGAAGTACAACACGCTTCGCTTCGCAGATTGGGCGGAAGATATAATGGAACGCGTACTTATTTCGTCTAACGGTTTGACGAGCCTATTGGGAGGTGAAAGTTTCCGTTGCCCGGCACCTCCGGCTCCATTTCGCGAGAACAATTATGCTAAGCTTAACCGCTCAGGTTTCGCGGACCGGCCGGCGGTTCGAGAAAGATTTTCGATTTTATTTTAGAGGAGCTTGCGTTAATACGCCCGTGGACTGGACGTTTTCGGAGAATAATGTAGCTTTTGCTCCTGTTTTCGTTGAGTTTGATTGATTTCTGATATTTGAATTTGAAATTAATGGAAAAATTTTGTAAAAGCTTATAAAGTGTTTTTTTATACAGTGCGATATAACCTATAGCATTGTATGGTAAACTGTTACGTTAAGTAAAGACAAAATCGCAATTTCAACGTTTATCCCCGGAAATATTTTGAGTACGTAAGCCCGGCGGGGTTCATTGAACTCCCGGCTTCTCGAATCAATCAAGCACAGAGCTATCTAACAGTTTTTCCTCTACTTTAATTCTACGCCAACGAAAACGTAACGTCGAGTATTCTTTTAAGCAATAAAAAGGACTAATTCATTTTGAGTTAACTTTCATCTCTTTTGACTTTCACGAAAATAAAAACAATTGTTTATAATTGTGTAGAATATAACGTTCAGATTTTTAACTTTTGAAAATATTACCATTAAATAGAGTAACTCGTCAGTTGTTATATTATCTGCCAGGTACTTAGTCATTGGTGTCCTTCGATTGTTTACAGATTTATTTATACAAAAAATCAACAGAGTTTCCCAAAATTTCGCCTTAACGGTGACTTTAAACCCGCATTCCTGCATCAATCCTACGCAATATTTTCAGATCGAAATTTCCCGGAATCAATTTTTTAAAAATGCAAGTCAACCACTTCGCGGAAACCTCTCTTAAACAATCCGAAGTGCACGCCCGATGGAAGTTCCGAGTGCTTTCAGATTCGTCGGCATTTATCTCACCCGGTCCCAAACTTCGATCAAAATCGTTTCATGCAAAGTTAGAACGGACTCGAGCGATAAAAGTATCCTCGGCAAAACCGAATGTCGTCCGATCCCCCCAGTCAGGCACATCCGTACATGGATAAAGAGTCCAGCAATCGCTAATTACAAAGCTCCGTCATTGTTTATCGGTGCAAAAGCTTCGCGGCCCGGCAGAGAGAGAGAGAGAGAAAGAGAGAGAGAGAGGGGCCCCCGTAAACAACGATCGCTGCCTGCCTCGAAACAGAGAGATAGGCGAGCTTCGCCGGAGCGCGAGCGCGAGAGAGAAACGTGCGCTCGCTCGCTCGCTCGCGAGGGAGGGAAAATCCTCTTCCCAGGCTCTTGCCCTCTGCTCGCACGAGTAGCGAGGGGGTCTCTCTCTCCGCGCGCACAGAGCCGCGCTCGCAGGCAGTCGTACCTGCGGGGGGAGAGGGGCGGACGGGGGAGGTGGCCTGGGGTGGGGGAGCAAAAAATACACACTCCGCAACGTCCGATCGATCGGCGGACGCCTCTTCATCTCTCTCGCTCGCTGCCGCTCTCGCGAAAGGAAAACAATCGCTCGCGTGCCAGGTATGGGTAGGTGGGTGGTGTATGCGCGAAATCCGCGCGCGGGGAGGAGGCACGCGTGCGTGCGTGCGTGCGCTCGCGCGGGGGAGTATATACCGAGTGCTCGATGCCGAGAGAGAGAGAGAGCGTGCATGCCACTGGAATCCCATGATTTCGAGAGATGGGTTGTTAACCTTGGATGCCTGGGGCGAAGCGACAACGGCCGCGCGAGTACATATCCACGGAGATGATGAAATTTTCCCTGGCGAGCTTTTTAATCGCTCTCCTTTTTATCGGCGCCCTCTCGTTCTCGTTCGAGTTTGGATTCTCTCGATCGTTGGCGTCGATTCGTCGTAAATTATGGACATCCAGTTGGTCGAATAAACGCGAAAAAAGAGTTAGTCGGGCGCGAGGGAAACTGTTAGATATTTGATTTTGAGCGGTAATACGTGTGTCGGATCACGTAGGTCTGACGTAGGGGTTAATCCTTGAGCGGTCTTTGATTTTTTTTTTCTCGAAATATATTGTAATCACGTCGTGAGCGTCGTGTTTTACATTCGAGATAATTGTTCTGACAGACCCGAGCGGACCCCCAGTACGACTTGATATTGAATCAAATGAGAATGAATCTTAAAATGTAGATAGATTTTGGTATCAACGAAATTCCCGCGAATCATCAACGTGTTAAGTTAAAGAAGAAGTTCTTACAAAGTAC
Source organism: Ormyrus labotus (assembly GCA_035582975.1). Taxonomy (NCBI): domain Eukaryota; kingdom Metazoa; phylum Arthropoda; class Insecta; order Hymenoptera; family Ormyridae; genus Ormyrus; species Ormyrus labotus. The sequence continues at coordinate 23,083,397 of JAWWEO010000021.1, forward strand.
TTATGAAAATTACTGTATTATTGAGCAAAATTCGAGGCAACAGAAAATCTTTCACCGTGTAAGATTTTATCGTTTGATAGTTGAGCGCAAAAACGAAAACGCTTAGTTCGCCACAGCAAGTGTTGTTTATTGTCCTTTACTCACTATCTAAAATGACTTTTTACATTTATATTTCACGTCTACCGTTCCACTTAAAATTTCAAACTGCTTTGAGCTTGCGTCGATATTCAGAGCTTGGTAGCAAAACTATTGAAAGCCACTGGAACGAAGCGAATTAAATGAGAAGCAGAAGAATAAAAAATTGCAGAATCGAATGAATGAGGATCATTTTTAATTTACGACTCATCTCGTGGAAGTAAGCGTCATTCAAAAAAAAAAGCGTCATTAAAAAGAAGACGCACGAAGAAAGCGTTTTGAAAACATCGCTCTCAAGTGTCATAATTAGAAGATCGCAGAAGCGGGGAGAGCTCGCGACTCCAAGAAAAAGAAGCTCCTCTCTCTCTCTTTCTCTCTCGTACTCGACGTTAATTGCCTCGCCGTGCGCGCCTATAAACGGATAATAAACATACACGAGCATAGCACAATGCCTCCAACATCGCGGCAGAAGGAAGCGGACGAGCAAAAAAGAGAGAGAGAGAGGAGAAAAGTGTCGCGCGCGCCGTGTGTAGTTACACAATGTAATGCAGCGCGACGAGGGATGAATACGGTAGACACGTGTGCAGCAAGTCGTAAAAGCCAAACAAAAACAAGAGAACTGCGCCGGCGATCGGGACTCTCTTATCTTCCTGCTCGTGCATACGCGCATTTATTATACCCGTCCCGTAAACGCAAGCGCTCTCGATGTAAATTGCCGGGGAGAGAGAGAGGGGAGGGGGGAGGAGATCGGCTGCTGCGCCACACGCGGCAGGAATGCATGGGAAAATCGCGAGAGAGCTCGTTAGGAAACATTTCCGATTCTGCGCACCGAGTGCGCGTTCCCCGCGGCTTATGGTATATAACGCGCTCGATGTGTATATCGTGATTGCGCCCGCGCCCAAATGAAAACGGCTATTTTTAGGCCCGTCGTCCTGCGTCGAACTTTCTAAAGGATAATATCGATTGAAATTTAAACGAGCGCGGGGCGCTTTTCGGAAGGAAAAATACACCTCGGCGACCTGCTCTCTCTCTCTCTCTCTCTCTCTCAATCGCGGTATTAAAAACGAGCGCGCGCAACTGTTTGCTCGGCGCTCTCGACCGTCGGTTTCTCACACAGGTATCATTATGCTAAGCGATGCGCACTTACGGCGCTTCCGATTATTGATGTATGAATTAAACAATTTACAAACGCGGGATTCTCATTGACTGTAAAGGACTTGTTAAAATTAATAATAAAGTTTAACGGACTATTAACGGTCTTTAGCGGTTGTTTAGTTTTCAATTATAAAATTAATGAGAGAGCAATTATTTTATGAGTTTTTCTCGGGAAATAATTGTCCTTTATTAAAATTGATGTACAATTTTAAATAGTGCGTACAAATATGAAGGTAAATATGAGCAATGTGACCATTTCGGGGAAAACCAAAATAGAAATTTTGTATACCTGAATGCTCGGCTCGAGTTTTCTGCTCTGCAGTAAAGGAGAAATTTGAAGAGTGGGGTAAAAGAATTTTTTTTTCTAGCAATATCTTGGAATCCTTCAGATCAGTTCATTTTCGGTTCTCGAACAGTAAACACAGTTTTGAGGTGTTCTACGACAAGCCAAAATTTTTGCGCAGCTTTACGGGGAAAGTTTTTTGGAAGTGGCTAATTTGATCGCAACGTATTATTTTATTTAAATTTAAAATCAGTTTACTCTTCAGTGATTTCGATTCACTCAGTCCAAGGTAAGAAACGAAGCAACCACTTTAGATTCGATCTTATGGATCTAAGTAGATGTGCAAAGCTATATGGATGACTGAGGCCGAATGAACATCACCCCTAGAGCACCCCGACGCGATTTTTTTATGTTAAAGTGATTTTTATTTAAAACTTGAGCTTTTTTTTTTATATTTACAGCCTACCCAAGTCCTCTTTTCGAGTCTTATACGGCTAAAACTTGTGAGCTTAAAATGTTTATTTTATCAAGAAATATAAATTTTTTTTTTCTGATCACCCCAGGCGACTCAATGTTTAGTAAAGCTTTGCACTTCTATACTTGGTCTATCTTCTTTGCTAATAGTTACTTCGAAAAATCCCGACTGCAATGCCCGTGGCAATTGTTATGAAAAGCGTGGCGTACCGATGCTAAAAAGCACCGCCCGGCAGGAAAAGCAACGCCGCACACCATAATCAAAGCGTGCGAAATATCCCGGCGTGCTTTCACTCGGCGCTGTAAACACTCCGGCACTCGCGGCCGCGCTCTCGGGATTGACTCCCATATAAACAAAAATAAACGCCGCGCGCAAAATCAGATAGCGGCTATCGACTTTTGGCAGAAGAAAAAGCGCACGCCGTAGAGCAGCCCTCCTCCCATCGAGGAAACATTACGTAAACGCTCAGCTCCCAAGGACGAGGCTCCGTGGCGCGCGGCTCGCTTATAGGTTAAAAAGAAGGCAGGCAGGCAGGAAGCGAGGACGGAAGGAAGGGTAGGTAGATATATACGCACCTGCGGAGCAAGCAGGCCTGAGGACTTCCGTAAACAAGATGCCGAGCAGGAGCACTCGGGCCGCCATAAATCCGGGCTGCCTGTCTCCTCGTCATTCGCCGGGCAGAGCCTTGTTATGCTTCTCCTTGGCTCTTCGGCACTAGAGTGCGATCGGTGCGGAATCGTCGTCGTCGCCGCCTCCTCGCCACATGTTCGCGCGCGCCAAAAGGAAGACAAGCCGCACCGCGTATTATATGTATGTCGAGAGACGTTAAATTGGGCTCGGACTCTTCTTCCTTTTCATGTCGTGTCGGCGCGCTTCCTACACGCGCGTCCTTCTTCCTGGACACTTCCTCCACCCCGGTTCGCGCATTAGTCACTGCTCGCGCAAGGAGAGAACGCAGTACACACAGGCGCGCGCTCGGCCAGCTCGCGAATGTGTACGTATACGTACGTGTGCGAACTCTCTGTACAGGAGCGGAGCGCTGATCCGTTCGGCGAGCTCTCGCCCCTTTTTTCTCTCTCTCTCTCGCTCTCTGTTGCTCGTGCCCGTGTGCGTGAGTGTATATACGCTGCTCTTTGCTCTGCTCTGCTCTATCCTTCTTCCAGGATCCGTTATAGCCGCAGGTGTGCGCGGATTTCTGCGCGTTCCTCAGGCGAAGTTGCTCCGAGCCCGCTGCCGCGCACCCGCTGACATTCTAACCTCTCGCACTGTTTGCCTACCTATATATACTCTATCGCAGGTGGTCTTTGAACCCTTTCTCCCTCCCTCTCTCTCTCTCTGCTTTGTCCCTGTGTGTATACAAGACGGGTATATATAAGGTACGCAAGTATGAGACTCATTCGCGCTAAGCGCGTGCTTTTATCGCGCGGCGCGCTCGCTCGCGACACCGACACCTTATAGCTGACAGCGAATAACTTTCGCGAATCGAAATTTCTCTCTCCGCGGGAGAAAAAGCGAGAGACGGACGCGCAGGAGCGCGCGCGCGGTCCAACGACGACTACTACACTGTGCAGTGTGTATTCGCGACGCGGAGCAGAGCAGCGAGCGGAGTGGAGTCTCCTCTCCTAGCCGCGCGCCCTGCACTGGTGTGTGTACCGAAGTATGTACGAGGGCACGCACACGTGGGGAGATTATTTGGAGCGCCCGCGGTGGAAGCGTGCGGGGGAATGCTCGCGAGCTCGTGCCTGCTAACTAAGGTCGTATACACGTGTATGCTCGCGCTTAGATATTTTGCGCTTAGAGATGCTGATGATGCGAATGCCGGCATCCCGGCTTCTCTGCTGAGCGCGAGAATTTGGAAGCACGAGGGGCTCTTAACGTTGTACCGGTTCGGAATCACGAATGAATGTTTAATATCCTAATTCGCCTAGAGTTCAAAAATGTTAAATATTACATTTCGAAAATTATTATTTAATCAGTCGTAATCTTTTAAATAAATAAATGTAAATAATAAATTTTTAATACGACAAAATAAATTCAATATCTCAAAAGTAAAAGATTATAAGGACTTAAAAATTCATTGCATTAATTATTGATTTAATTTATTATTTTCTAATAATTTAACAAAATATTTAAATTTCAATTTCGCACGGGAATAATGCTATTATTTTTTAAGTGTGAAATATATCAAGTACTTAGGTATTTGTTTTCTGTTTGCAGGATCGTTTGGAACTTGCGTGTTGCGTGAGTTCTGGGAAACATATCAAGTCCAGAAGAAACCTAACCTACGAAACCACAGTGTTTCATTCGGCGTTTCACATCGAGCTGGACCGAACCCGTTCGGCTGCAGAGCTTACGCAGCAAGCGGAATTTCTCTCTTCTGTTCTTATCTGTAAGTATTTTATCAATGAAGAATGTTTAATTCATTAATAAAACTAACATTTATTTATTTATTTAAATCGTAGATTTTGTACATACAAGTTTGAGCATGATGTTCAGCTACCTTTTGCTAATATCCTTTGTTTTCACATATCGGGATATAAAATTTTTCCCAACTTAGGTATGAAATGGCTCTCATTTCATGCTAAAAAGTAGCGTAGAAAATCGAGCATTTCAAACGTTTGACATAATTGTTTGTCTAAGCAGGGACTAAGTCACTTTTTTTTATTTTTAAAATTAAAAAAAATTTATTTCTGCACGAGTCGGAGTCGAGGGCGCCGAAGACGCTAGAAATAGCTTATTTTCTCCCCTTGTTGCACAATGTATTATTTCATTAATACTTAAGTACTTTAATAAATAATGAATGTATTGCTAACTTTTTTTAGACGAGATTTACATAAATAAGTAAAATATTTCTTGTATTTTTATTTAGAAAAAACCGTAATTCAAAATTATAAAATAAAATATTTGTGATTAAATTAAATTTGCATCTTTTTCTACTTAATATTTATTTTCTATTACAATTTTTCAGACCATCACAATGGTAATCTCAAATAAAAATGTGGATGATGACAATTGCAGTTCTTCACCCACAAGTCCAACTTTGTTACTTCTTGAAAAAATAAAAAGAGCTGCTCTAATAGAGTGTAATAAAGAACATCAAATAGAAGAAATATCTGAGAAGAGATTTAAAAAAGTAGGAGATCATAAAAAGGTTGTCAGAACATTACATGATAGTTCAAGTAGTAGTTCTCATAGTAATTATAAAGAAACACTTATAAAAAGATCAACTGCACAAGAAAAATTATTTTTGTCACAATGTCAAGAATTAAAGAAAAAGAATTTAAAGGAAAATTTCTCAAATTCACAATCATCATCATCATCTACTTCAGGGCATATAAAACATCTAAGAAGACCATATTTAAGAAAAAATTCTGATTATATAATGGCCAATTATGGAAATCCAAAATTCAGAAATGAAAATTCAAAAAATGAGCCAAAAAATAACAAAAGAGAAATCAGTAAGAGTATTTCAAATCAAAGTAATAATAATGAATTGGCAGCAGCATCAGGGTTACTTCATTTACAAAGACCTCTTATTAATTTAGACAACGAAAAAATATATTATGAGAACTCTGGTCGAATGGAATTTATTGATTGGGACTCTGTGAATGTTGAGAAGAAGAAATCTGCTAACCAAGCAAATAATTATAAAGAAGAACCAAATGAACGTACACTGTTATTTGATAAACTTAATAAACTTTCAGAAAATAAGCCAAAGCTTTCTTCTGAATTTAAAAATTTTATTCAAAATTCAATTACCTGTAAAACTGTTTATGAACAAAGAGGTAATTTAGAGCAAATACAAAATAATGTTGATTCAATTATGTTAAAAATACAAAGAACAACAAAAAATAATGGGCAACATGTTCTGAAAGTATCTGAAGACATAAAAAAAGCATTTGAACCAAAATTGAAATCTGAAGTACATGTAATTGATAAGATTCATGCACCAATCAATCAAAAGCAGATGTTTAATATAAAAAATGAATCAAAAGAAGTAATTGAAAATAAAGGAAATTTAGGAGAATTATTGAATGTTCAGAACACGTCAGTCAATCAAAAGCAGACGTTTAATATAAAAAATGAATCAAAAGAAGTAATTGAAAATAAAGAAAATTTAGGAGAGTTATTGAATGATCAAAAAACGTCAAAACTGTGCGATTTTGACTCGTATGATAACTTAGGTTTACTACCTAAAAAAAGTAATCCTGCAGTAAGCAAAAAACGAATGCTAATAGATGAATATGATGATGATATGTTTAATTTTGTAAAACCCATATCACAATCAAGTTCAACATCATCAACAAGTTTTTCTAGTAATGAAAATACTCCTAGCAGAAACGTCAAAAATCTTGTTGATAAATCAAGTTCATTATCAAGTTTTTTAAGTGATGAAAATACTCCTGGGAAAACCATCTTTAACAATCTTGTTGATGAATCAAGTTCAACATCAACAAGTTTTTTGAGTGATGAAAATACTGCTGGGAAAACCATCAACAATCTTGTTGATAAATCAAGTTCAACATCATCAACAAGTTTTTTGAGTAATGAAAATTCTCCTAGGAAATGCATCTTCAAAAATCTTCTTGCTAATAAATCAACTTCAACATCATCAAGTTTTTTGAATAATGAAAATACTCCTAGGAGAACCATCATCAAAAATCTTCTTGTTGATAAATCAAGTTTAACATCATCAAGTATTTCTAGAAATGAAAATACTCCTAGTAAAACGGTTTTCAAAAATCTTATTGTTGATAAATTAAAACTATGTGCAAGGGAAAAGGAAAAACAAAAAGAAAGAGACCTAAATAGCACATTGGACTCAGATGATATATCTTTGGATAGAAGCCATTTGATTGACGATTTATCATCATCAAGATCTAATTTAAAATTGTGTGATAATTACATTACTAATAGTACTGTAAATGCAGAAAATGGAGAAGAATTATTAAAACCAGTATCTGTTCGTTACTTTTCAACAAGTGAGAGGGATAAAAATAAATTTAACGAAGAAGAATGCAGAAACGGTATTAATCAATCTATTACCAAAAATAAAATACTTCTATCTAATTCGACAGAAATAGAAGCATGTAATTTGAATGCAGATGTTAAAATTCAGGAAATAAAGGACAATATCAATTTGTCTATTCAAAGTAATGAAATATCATCTTCTGATTCAACAGAAGTAGAAAAAAATGTATTGAATGAAAGTACTCAAGAGAACACCGAAACAAACAAACAACAAATTTCTGGTTCAGCAGAAATAGAAGAAATTATATTAAATCAAGAAATTGATTCTGAAGAAGAATTTGATATTGTTGGCATAGAAGAGTTTTCTCCATTTAACGAACTTGTAAATAAAATAAAAAAAGTTCAAGCAGCTCAAAAATTTGCAGCAACTGGATTGATGAATCCTGAAGATGAAAGAGTGTTATTGGAAGAAAACGATGATACATCGGAATTTTCCAGTAATTTAAAAGCAATTGAGAACACTTCTCAATTTGACGGAAATTCTGAAGAAGAAAATATTTTTAAAAATATTAACATTGATGCAAGTCAATTAATACATTATCCTGTTGACAATACTAAATATTTATATCCTAAACCAAATAATACCAGCAAGCCTGAAATATCTCGGAAAAAGAGAAAGGCATTGAATGCATTAAAAAATTATAAAAAAGAACTTTCTATTTCAATGAGTGAAGAAGGAAGTGACGATACCCAAAGGTCTGCTGAAACAACGGATTCTGAGAGCTCCAGTTCGGTAACAAAGCGTTATCAAATTCTTGAACAGATTAAAAAGCTTAAACTGCATCTTAACTGCAAACCAGAGATACAGTTTCTCTCAAAAAGATAAGATTGTAACTTACCACTAATTTTCTGAAAAAACGGTTGATCTCGAATTAGTTAGTTTTAACTATAAAAATTAATAATTTTATAAAAAAACCCTTGTAAACATTTTTAGATCAAAAATTGGCAATTTTTTTTTAAAAAGTGCTACAAATAATTATAAAATGCTTAAATTTAACCTCAAGACATTAAAAATGGTGTGATTTCTACTAGGGAATTAATGACCAATTATTTTTAAGAAAATATCTCAGTTTTTTTTTATTTATAACTTGCATATTTTATTAACAATTGCAATTATGACAATAATGATGTTTTTTATACTGAATACAGATAGTGTTATGGAACTAAAAATGTAAAGCAATAAGAGTTTGGTGCAATTTTTTAAATAAAAGAAATTACATTACTTTTTTGTACTTGCTTATAGAAAACAAAGTAAAAACAAATTTATTTTATTAACATTTGAACATTTAAATCTTATGCATTGCAATCGAGAATATTTGGATCACTTCTTTAAAAAGTTATTATAGCAAAAACATTGTTTTAAATTACCTTTCATCTTTAAATCAATAAAATAGCAATCATTTAATGTCGTGTACTAAGAACAAAGATTTATTTTAGTTTGATGCCAAAGTTATTTAATTTGATGTCAATTATGTATTAAGTAAACATAAAAATGTAATTAACCAAAGTAAATTGACATCTGCTTTTTCGCATAAAGAAAAAAGTTGTAGTGAAATTTTTTGTAAATTTAAGAGTTTTTAAAATTCTACTATAACAAAACACGAGATCTACGAAAATGAATTATTTTACTTTATGTATTAATTATACATATATATACTTTAAGATAACATGAATTTTTATTGTGAATAAATCCACAAATGTAAATATGTAATAAAACATGTATAATTAAGAAAATAAACTTTATGCATGATTAATTATTAAATTAATTGTTTATTCACCTTCTATCAATTAAATATTTTGATGCAATTTCTTTAAATTCAATCAAGATAATTACTAATGAAATCAAAATTAAATAAAAACAGTAACAATTTATTGTTTTATATTTTAAATGGTTCAAAAATCAGAACGCTATAAAATCATGTAAAAAAAGTCGTTCGCTTAGATGTTTGAATGGCTAGCATTGTCTAACGAAAGCTTTTAAATATATGAAAGTTTCAACATATTCTAACTCAAAGAAAAAAAAAGACCAGTTGTCAATGCTTGGACCCAGTCAATGGAAGGAAAATTCTTACTAACGTTAAGAGGGACCCCATTGAAGGGGCAATAAAACTCGGTCGCGCATATTTTTAAGAGTTCGTCACGTGTTTACTTATTCATTCATAAACTTCAATACAACTACTATGGTCATTTATTTAGGTCATGGCAGCTAGAAAAGAGATATGGCTCCTATGGATTGTATTACGTAAAAAAAATTTTTCAATTGAAATAGGTAGGTAATCTTGTAAATGAACATTTTTTTTCATGTTTTTATAAAAATTTTATTAATGTTCATTTATAATTACCCTGTTATTATAATGATAAAAAAAATTAATGTAAAGTGAAAAAAAATTAAGAAAAAAAAGTCAAAACGTTTCTTTAAGTTTTTGAATAAATTACATTTTTTAATATTCACAAACAAAAATATGAAAATCATGCAAGGCATTTATTTATATAATACTTAGGATTCAAATGCTATACTATTTTTATTGATATCTTTATTGATTAACCATATATTTTTAAATCATTTTGTACAGCTATATTAATTTTAAATTAAAAACATTTTTATATTTGAAAAACAACCATTTTTATTTTACTTCAAAAAGAGCATTTTAAAACGATATATTAAAAAACTGTAAAATTATATTGAAAAGCTTAAAACTGCAATTTCCGGTATCCCAAATCTTTTTAAATTTAAATTTGAAAACATTCAGAAATAACTAAAAAATTCTACCTAGTAATGTCACTAGCAATCAGCTGGAGACTTTTTTCATTGCTGCTAACCTCATTCTGCTCTGTGTTGATGATCCATTCGTGATTCACCCAAGCATAATACAAACACGTCTTCAATTAGCTTTAAAATATTTGATTTTTTATTTAATTTTTATCAGCACAAAGATAATTACAGTATTACCTATTTTAAAGTTTTTTATAAAATTTTATAAAAATGGTAAGTTCTTTGTATTTTAAAATAATTTTTGAGTACTTGGAGGTATCTATTTTGGTAGTATCCTTTCTTCATGCCTTTTTTGGAAATACACATTTTAAAGCTATTGAAACAATAATTTGTAATCAAATCTTACCTATGACTTTTTGAAAAACATAATTTATTTAAAGCTCTTCTTAAACTAAATTTAATTATTGAATAGAAAACTTATCTATGCTTGATTTGAAAATTGTACAAATAAATTTGCTGAAAACAGAGTAAATAATAAAATTTTACAATAAAATTTTTTATTGAATAAAAATAATATGAAAAAATATATTTTAAACACTTTTCTTTATTTAGCAAGATCCAAATGAAGATACTGAATGGAATGATATTCTTCGACAAAAAGGAATTATTCCTGAAAAAAAGAAGGATGCAGAAGTCACTGAAGATCAAATTGTAGAATTATTGGAAAATGCAATTGATGAAAAAACTGGAAGAGGTATTTTGTAACACAATGCAGTAGTATAAAAGGATATGAATTTATCATTTTGATAGTAGATTTATATTCTTATTAACTTTCAGCAAAAACTAATCTCGAAGATAAAAGCTTAGATGAACTGGACGAGTTAGAAGATGAAGAGGATGAAAGGATATTGCTTGAATATCGACAAAGAAGGATAGCAGAAATAAAGGAATTAGCTAATAAGGCAAAATATGGTGATGTTAGGGAAATATCAGCACAGGATTATGTACAAGAAGTTAACAAAGCAGGTGAAGAAGTTTGGGTTGTTCTCTGCTTGTATAAGTCAGGGTAAGAAGATTATTCTGATAATTTTTATATTCTTTCTAGGTGATACATTTTTTATTATTTTATTTGACTAAAAACTATAAAATAATACATTTCATATAAGATAAATATGATATTAATGCATGTTTACATTTTTCAAAATATTAATAATTATAATTTGATTAATAATCATTTATTCTATTTTTATAGTATACCTATGTGTTCGCTAATCAATCAACATCTAGCATCGTTGGCAAGGAAATACCCAATGACAAAATTTTTAAAAAGTATTTCAACAACATGCATTCCTAATTTTCCGGATGCAAATCTTCCAACATTATTCATTTATAATAATGGAGAAATGAAGCATCAGTATGTTGGAGCTATCGAGTTAAGGGGCATGAAACTCACTGAACCAGGTTTGTTGCTTGGATACAATATAGTCCATGTTTTTGTATACATGTACTTATTTTTATTTGTAAATAATTATATCTTACTGCAATATTATATTTACAGAACTTGAATGGATGTTGGGACAAGCTGGTGCTATCCCAACAAAAATAAAAGATGATCCCAAACCAAAAGTACGAGATGTACTATTTGCAAAATTGGGAGTTGAATCTTACGAAGACAATGACGTTGACGATTGGTAACATTTATTTAGTGTATAGGTGCTAAAGTATTTATTCATATTGTTTTCATTGTTATACAGATTTATTCATTTTTAAAATGATTTTTATTTAATTCACATGAAGACTTAATGTATCTATTTACAATTATGCTGTAATTATTTATATATAAAAAACATTTTACAGAAGAAAAAGCAGTGTGTCAAATAAAATTTTTGATAAACAAAAAATTGAACAAATAAATTAAATTTTTAAAATTAATTAAATTTATTTGCACTTTTTTTTTTAAAAATTTTTTAAATGTTATTTTTTTGAAAATTAAGAATCATTATTCATTTTATAAATAATAATTTAATAGTAATATTATATGGTAATCCATATAGATAGATCGATAGATTTATTTACATTAAACATTATAAAAACATCTTTAAAAGATCAATACACTACATACATCCATTAGATTTATCACGACATTACTCATACAACAAAAATACAGTTCGAAACAAAAATACTTATATATATAAGATATTTAAATATGTGTGCACAATATGGGTAACCCGAGAGCGGCACCGATCTCCTTCGAGGGAGCAGAATGTTTACATTTTGTAGCGCGCCGGCAGCTCTCGCACTGGCCGACAATCATCACACAGCTCTGCGCGCGTTAAGCTTACTTATACGTCTTTTGTTTCGAACATTTTCGGGCACGTATACACCGGAGTATTTTCTGCCATGAGCAAACGTTGCTTGCCGTTTGATGTGATCAAACGAGACTAATATGGGTTAACGAATAACGAGATTTCTACTTTCTTCCTTCGCTGTAGCAGCTGTGCTTTGGATCGGCAGGTGAGTATACGATTTCGTCCTTGATTAAAAAGCTCTTGATCAGAGTGATCGGTCAAGATGGCACCTTCACGCAATAAAAGTTAGTCGATCGGAGCCATAATTGAAGCCTGCGATTAGCGTGCTTTTGAAAAATTATTCGATTTTCAAAGTAGCAATAGAGGATGGCTTGTTGATAGATGCCACAACAATGACAGTAAATTAATGAGCGCGCTCTGCATTTTGATGCATGTACATGTTGCAACAAGTGGTCGATTCGCTATGCCGTTATATTTTTTTTTTCGTTATTTAATGTAATTCTAAATTAATACGTGCGTTTGCATGATAATAAAGGTATATTAATTACAAAAATTTGTAAATAAATAAAGTTTATGTCATGCTATGAAAGCAAAACTTTGAAATCTTTAATGAAAGTGTTCATTTTTTCATGTAAGCCATGAAAGGATGGATATTTCTTGTTTAACTAAAGTTTGAAAATTTTAAATACTATTTTATCTATAAACTGCAAGCCCTAATGACTGCAAACTTTTAATTTAATATTATTATTTATAGAAATGGATGTGCCAAAAGCTGGAAACTTTAAGTATTATAAATGCAGAAGTTTATTGGCTTTTGATACTGGAGGAACAGTCTACGATACATCTAAAACCTGCATTGACCTTATTTCCAACACAAGTGTGCCAAGTTACAGAGATAGAAGTCAAAGTGAAAGTATTTCAAATACGGAAAAAGAAAGCACAAGGCAAAATAATTTATTAGTTGATTTAACTACTCACTTGGATGATGATGCATTTAATGATTTTGAGATGCACACCAATTTGAGAGTGGAGCCTAAAAGTGATGTTACAAAATGCATTCCAGTGGAATGTGGCATGAAGTATTTTAATCATGAGCCAAAGAATTCTCAAGTTGAGAATTTTGATTCTTATTATGCAGGAAACGATGAGAATCAAAATATGTATGATTTAGTTAATCAACTTATAAATAATGAAAATATTTTTAGTAGTCAAGAGATTCAAAGTTTGCCTAGTTCTAATAATATTGGTAGTGGAGCTTATTTTGATTGTAATACAAGAAGATACTATTCATCCGCACAAAACAATTTAGTAAACCAAATGGAAGAACCTCATATTCAATGCTATTTAAACTCATTTCAAAATAGTAATAATTCAGTTACCTCCAGCAACAGTAATAGTCCATTTAAAAATTGTAACAACTCATTTACTTCCAGCAGCAGCAATAGTCCATTTCAAAATTCTAACAACTCATTTACCTCCAACAGTAGCAATAGTCCAGAAATAAATAATTACATATATGATCCATCTAAAATTGAAACCGAGTCTAATTTCAAGTACAATCACAAAAGAAAGCAAGTACACATTGTTAAAGATGATTCATTTAGTGAATTGTTAGATGTTCATAAAGGTATATTAATTAAATCAATGAATATAAACGGTAAAAATAAGAAAAAAAAATTAGCTTATAATAAAGAAAATGAAAAAGAAAAATTTCAGTATCAAAAAAGAAATCCATTTGCAAATTTAAAAATGAGTAGCATTTTAAAAGGGAATAAAAGGCAAATTAGAAGACGAAGAGGATCAGTAGCATCTTTAAAAGATGAAAATTATGAAAAAAATAACAATACTTCCTGTGATGAAGTTTTCATATTTAAAAGAAATACCTATCACTTTAATTATGATTCTTCTATTAATTCAGAATTTGCAGATGCTGATTATTTAGAGTATGTTCAACCCAGAGAAAGAATTATTGAATCTGATATGGATAAGCTATTAAGTCCCACCATAGAAGTTGAATTTACTGAAATTTACAAGACCCGAAAAGTAAAACCATTAATTACAGAAAAGCCAATGATAATTGATCATAATGGCAATGATATAGAGTTTCAAAACATTCAAAATAATAATTCAAAGTCATCGCTATCTTCAAATGAACAAGCGGAAAGAGAATTATTTTTAAAATCCAATTATGCAAAAAAACTTGGTTTTGAAAATTTATTTAATACATCAAATGATTCTGTTGTCAATGAAATTCTTTTTGAGAAATGTGTAAATGATATTGAAATCGAAATGGATGTAAATATTGTAAAAAATGTAGAAATACAATCGAAAGAAAACAATTTTTTTTATAAGAAGTTTAAGCCATTTTCTTGTACTCTACTAGAAAGCTTAAATGAAATAAATCGATTTGGGGGTTTTCCAGAAGAAACCCCTAAAGAAAATGAATTCACTCATGCTGAAGAAGATTCTGAGTTGGTAGTAATTAAAGAAAAAATAGTTCATTTATCAGCGCACAATAATTATCAGAAATTAAACAATCATGTAAATTCAACTTATAAATCGAAAACAGAAGAGTACAATAAAAATTATATTACTGATAATTCAAATATATTACATATGAATTTTCAATCAAAGAATGATGATTGTGATCCATTAAAATACCAGGAAGATTTAAATTTAAATAACAAAGAATCTTTTGCTTCATTAAAAATCAAAATCAAAAGAATAGATGATAACAAATATGAAGCAAGTACAAATACTGATGAAAAGAAGATAATTAATAATTCTGCGAAAAATATTGAAAGGTATTAAAATATCTTAGTTGTAGATACATAATTGAAGATTCTTTTTTATTAATATTCAAAATCATTTGTAGATATGAATGTGATGAGTGTAATGAAAAATTTAGGACAAAACAGATATTAAAAAATCATGTTTCCGAAAATCATAGAGGTAAGATATTCCTTCTATAATGCTAGAAAATTATTGTTATAAAAATGTTAACTTTATTATGTTGTTAAATTAAGGACCTTACGATATTGAGTGTGATATATGTCATACCAAATTTAGAAAAAGCTCTGCACATAAAAAACACCAACCATGGTGTCAAAAGTACATAATGTACAAATGTAATATTTGTGATAAAATTTATTGGTAAGAGCATGATAAATTTAATAAAAGTGTTATTAAATTTAAATATTAAATTTTATTCAGTTTCGAAATGATTTTAGTTACCAAGGTTCACTTAATAAGCACTTAAAAACGCATAATAAACTTTTTGAGTTGGAGTTACCGTCAAGTGATATATAGACGATGGAACGTAAATACATAACATGCGTAACATGTATAATAGGTATGTACATTAATTTAAAGTTTTCTTACAAATAAAACTCCGTATTATTGTATAAAATAAAAATTTAATTTTTAGACTGAAACCGGACTGGTTTTCCGTAATAAGATTAACTTTTATAATTAAAGGCATCTTCGGTAGTTTGTGATGTACTTAATCAATCAAAGAAAAAATATTTAAGTAGATAGAAGATGCGGTTTAAAAAATCGTATTTTCTTTTCAATAAACAGAGGAACGAATCTTCATAGATCTAGAATATTTGTTTTTATACCAACAAAATTAATTTTTTTAATTTTATGTCGAAATTTATTTTATCTTAAGATTTAATCAGGTTTAAAGAAAGACATTATAGTCTTGCGCGATAATCATTATTTCAGCCTAAAAAAAATATCTATTAACCTAAGAAATAGATTTTTTAAATAAATTTTTGCTTGAATGTTCATTCATTAAGAAAACCTTTTCTTTAATACTCATATTTTTATTAATTACTTTAATTTTGAGCGCGTTAACTGCATTGAAAATATTTTTTGGAGCGATTACACGTTTTGTAGAATAAAAATGTGGTTTCAATCATTAGAAAACGTTTTAAAGAAATTAATTGTATTGTTTAAATGCATCATATCTTACAATACGATAAAATTTAAAAATTACTTTTATTTACTTTTTTTTATTTTCAATAGCTCTATTTATTAAATGTTAAAAATATTACTTTATGAGGAACAATTTCAAAATATAATTTTAATGTTATAAAAGATTATTTTTACGTTTTTATTGATATACATTTTATTCAAGGTAGGTAAAAATCTAGAAAAAGCGATGTAAAGCTTTATAGTCTAGTGCCTTCAAATATCAAAATTTTTCTTTCTTTTGATGTTACTAACGTAACATAAGATCTCATAACAGATATTAAAAGAAATTTTTAAATAAATATTTTTAAGATATTGTTAAAGAATTTTTTATAAAAACACTGACTTATTCAGGATAAGTGTAAATGATTGAAGAAAAGTTTTAACTTTATAGAGCAATAGATACGATCTCTATTTAAAAGTTTATTTGTTTCTATATGTAATGTATAATTTTTAATTAAATATATGATTTTAATTTTTTGTAGATCTTAATAATAATAAAAATAAAAGATTGTAAAACCAAATAATTTAATATTGTTCTTTATTTCGAGTTAAGCAATAATAATTGTTACACAATATATTCCCATCTAAAATAAACAGAAGTTTCATTTGTTTAAGTACTAAATCTTAGTACTTTTAGATGGATTAAGAGCTACTGTAATTAATATGTTAGTTGTAATTAATATCATACTACATTCTTATATTTGAGTAATCCTGAAAATTAATTATTGTACACTGTAATTTTATTTTATGAACAAAGTTTCAATCTTATTTTCTGTGGCATCGTTTAGTTGCGCATCTGACAACGCAAACACTTGGGTCTGTTGGCATATTGTAGATCGCTAAGAGCATGGCTAGTTGGCTATCGCTTGCAAGAAGAGGGTCAATTCATACGATTATGGCTCTTGTGCGAAGGACTATTATCATGAATTTGTGCTGGTTCTGCATTGTTGGGTGAATTTCAAGATTTTCGCAGTTACGCATTGCGTAGTCGGCATTGTACTATCTTACCATACAAGTGCCCTCCTAAGGAGGTTTATTTCATGCTTCACAATAAATTAATTATTTTAGTAAAATTTTTTATATTTTTAAAGTTTATTTAAAATTTTGAAAATTTTTGAAAAATTTTGTCGGACATATTTTTGTTTAAAAATTATCTAGTTTAAATTAATAAATTAATAACGGCAAGGAAAAGTCAATTAAAAACATAACAAATTGAAATAAGTAACTTCCTCTTGTCACGTAACAATAACGCTCGGATATCGCCCTCTTCTACAAATTCTCGATCCGCATGTTGTCGCCGTAAATTTTGATACTTATATATATATATATTCTTTTACCGAGAGAGAGAGAATAAAGCTTTTTCAAAAATTATGTGCTCTTTTAGCGGAAATCTAAGAAAAATCGATTTTTGTTTCATCACTTATAACTTTTCAACTATTAACGGTACAGTATTTTAACTCTTGGCATTCGAAAAATAAGATCAAATGCTATTGATTAAAAAAAAAATTTCATCAAAAAATCTTTATTTGTTCAAAAATTATAGTCAAACAAAGAATGACCATTTAAATATAAAAAAATCTACTTATATAATTTTAGCTTAATTTTATTGTAAAATTTTATTTAGCTATAACGTTTAAACAAATAAAGATTTTTTGATGTCATTTATTTTAATCGATAGAATCTCACCTTTCGAATGCCAATAGTTAAAATACTGTACCGTTAATAGTTTAGAAGTTATAAGTGATGAAACAAAAATCGATTTTTCTTAGATTTTCGCTAAAAAAGCACAACTTTTGAAAAATCGAGCGTTAGGCCGAACTAAGGCTGCTTCCTCCATATTTTAACATTAGAAAACATATCCCAAAGTTACAGGAAAATCCATTACCCAAATGTCGTACACTCTCCTTGTAAGTTTTCTTGTCATTTTCGCTCTTATTCCTGTAACGTATTGTATTATGATATTTTGAAGAATTTGTAATTAATTAACATATTATAAATTAAATATTAAAATTAGGTTCCAAATAAGATACAATGTTCTAGCTACTATCGAAAAATTAAAAATTTTAAACGTAAAGATCCAAAAATTTTCTTCAACCTTCACAACTTTATAAAAAAGAGAATTCTTTACCGAATCATCCTGCAGTGCTGTAACCTTTTAAGTCGGTTCGTGCACTCAACGCGAAATAATGACGGGTATTAAAAGAAATTGCTGCAAAATGCGCGTGAAAAAGTGGAGCTTCGGTAAGTAAAGGCGGATAACGATAAACGAAGGTAGAGAAGAAGCGCGCTCAGGTAAAACGTATTCGCGTGCACAGCTCGCGGAACTCTAGTCACGCGCTGCAACTTCTGCTTTTCTGTTCATCTTTCTCGGCTGCTTTTTCCGCCAAAGAGGGAAGCATCCTCGCGCGAAGCGCAGCAACACATTTTTCACGTATAACAATGCGTAGGTGAATATTTTTGTAAGAATTCGGAGCGAGAACAGGGTTTTGGTCAGAAACCTGATTTTTTAAACAAACCGAGAGTAATCGTCTGACTTGAAAATGACCAACAGTTTCTTGGAAAAGGGCTTTATTTGATAAAAAATTAGCTTTCATTAATAAGAAATCTCTTTTAAACATAGTTTATAAAGTTACAAGTATATAACCTTTCTAAATATTAGAATTTTTATCAGCTCCTCGATCCACCTGAGGCTACAGTTAAAAAAAAAAGTTGATTAAAGCTTCCACTTAGTCAATCCAGATAGTGCAGGTTTCGTCGAAAGGAGCATGTTAAAAAAAAGATGATTTTTGGCTGTGAAACGGAAACTTAATTTTTAGCGTAGATTGGTTAAAGATACATTAAATAATGAGAAAATGATGGTCTTACAGCCGCAACACTTGGGGAACACTTGAAGACTGAATTAAAAATATGTGTTTTATCATTATCACTCTATCGGAGGGGACAACAGCTTATAGAGTATTTTTTCAGTGTGAGCTTTATTTGAAACTGTAAGACTAACTATATTTTTGTGTTTCAGTACTCTGGAGACTTCATACCCAGAAGTCTATCGCATGGGACTGAATTAATACGATTGAAAAACCACTTGCCAGAAATTTATAAAAAATCACGTGCTATTCCTTACCCGCTGATTCGTGGTAAATGTTTCTATTTTTATATACATAAAAATATCAACGCGGTTATTGTTTCACATAAAATGTGTATATAAAGTATTTATTTATTGATTGATTATATATCACACAAAACCTTACATAGAGTGATAATGATAAAACACATATTTTTAATTCAGTCTCGAACTGTTCCCCAAGTGTTACGGCTATAAGATTATCATTTTCTCATTATTTATTTAGTTAATGTATTTTTAACCATTCTACCCTAAACATTAAGGTTCCGTTTCACAGCCAAAAATCATCTTTTTTTAACATCCTCCTTTGCAAACTCAGGTTCGCGTCATAATACTGATAAAAAAAAAGGCGTGAAAGTGGCAGCGCCGCGACTCGCGTAACTGACATATCGTGCAGCGCAGGCTTCCAAAAAAAATCGGAATTCCGCGAATAGGCGGCCTTACGCAGGAGGTCTCCCCCTCGCAGCATCCCTGCGCGGTTCATCTCCCCTCCGCGCGGCGCTGCTCGGAGCTCACATCGCCACCCCGCCGTCACTCTCTCTCCCTCGCGCGTGACGCCAGCGTCCTCCACCCCTGCAGGCTCCGGAGCTTGCGCCGGCAAATCCGCTCTCTCTCTCTCTCTCTATCTATCTATCTTTCTCTCTCTCTCGCTCGGTGGCCGGCCGCGAGAAGGAGCGCCGAGATGGAGAGGCAGTAGTCGCCCAGTCGTTGCCACGGGCGTAGCAGCCGGATGTTGGACATTGCGGACGCGTAGTGCTACACACACTCTCTCAGTCTCCGGTGCTTGCCTCTCTCTCTCTCTCTCTCTTTCTCTCCCCCGCAGGCAGGGCTCGCGAGAGCGAAGGAGCCGCCGAGAGAGAGCTGCGAGGGTGTTGCCGTTTTTTTTTAGTGGAGAGGAGCCCCCGCAAGTAAGTGCGCGCCGGTGTGTGACTGCTCCCCTGCATCGTAGTGCGTGTCGTCTGTTGATCTCACCGCAAGTGCTCCGCGCCCACGAGGATGAGAAGCTCCGCCGCCGATGCAGCCCCGGCGGAGAGCTCGAGTCGGCCGCCGCCGCCACCGCCGCAGCAGCAGCAGCCGCGGCCGAGTTAAGCCTGCAGGTAAGGATCGACGGCACACGATGCGCACAGCCGCGCCGCGCATCCACGCGCACCGAGATCCGCTCTGCTCTGCCGCAGGAGATGCCGCCGCAGCCACCGCCGCCGCAGCCGCCGATGCTGTTTTCGATGACGATGATGATGTGAAGGGGGGTGGGGGGATCGATCAGGCACCCCCGAGATTCGATGTTGATGCCGAAGCCGAACGCAAGAGCCGAATAGCCGCTGGGGCTTCGAGACGAGGCTTCTAAGATTAGAAGGGGGAGGATTTCTTCGTTAGCGGATGAGGAGCGATTATAAATAGTATTTGCCGATGACTAGGAGTTAGTAAGCGGCGCACGATGCCGGACGATGGCTTCGCGTACTCGGACTGCATCTACTTACCAATTAATGTGCGGGTCTTTTTTTTAAAGAGATTCTTTTGAGAAGTAGACGTTGAAAGAGGATTGCGGTCTTGTAATTTTATAAAGCTATACCTTTGCTGGAAAAACGATTTTCCTAGAAACGTAATTCGTGAAATTTATATAGATTTGTTATAAAAGAGATTTCCTAGAAACATAATTCGTGAAATTTATAAATTTGTTATAAAAGAGATTTCCTAAAAACATAATTCGTGAAATTTATAAATTTACCTTTGCTATAAAAACTATTTCCTAGAACACATGATTCGTGAAATTCGTCGGGGTTGAAGATCCTTTTTCCGAAAATGTCGCATTTCGCGGAATCCGCCGACTTTACAAATTTAACGTTTTAAAATCTCTAGGGAAATTGAGTTTGAACAGAAAAACTGTTTGTTTCCCTCGAAACAAGATCAACTAGTATACAAGATGTCTTAAAGTGATTACAATTTCGCCTAAAACCAGCAAATGGATTCTACAAAAGAAAGATCCATATAATAAGGTTTCTTTTATTGTCTTAACGTCTCTTTGAGACAGCGTGAATCCTTTGCGTTTAAAAGGATTTTCCTGACGAGTCACCCTAGAAAACCTTATTACAGGCCTTAAGCCTCCAGCGGAAGCTTTTCTTACGGAGAGCGGCGGTGAAATTTTTTCCAAAGACACTTTTTTCCCCGAGAGTCGCGCACGCAATCATACGATTGAACTGCAATAATAAAAACGTGTAGCGTTACGCAAATGTTGTCTTTCGCGGAATTTTCTTCTCCCTTCGATTCGCTTCCTTCGCGCAGCGCGGCGATGATGGTGGGGAATTTTCATACTCGGATGACATTCCTCCTTTGTCGTCGCTTTCATTTTCCTCCCTCTCTCGTTTCTCGGGTGTTGTTTGTGTATGATACGGGGGAGGGGGTTATTTTTTTTTCCAGAGACAGATCGTCGATAAGCGAGAAAAGATTGCGGTCCGCGCGCTTCGCTTTTATATACGTTCCCGTGGAAATTGCTGGGGTTCTTATGGGCTCGGGCAGGTTATAGCGACGAGTTACCGGTTCGTTGACTTGTGAATGTTAACGTTGAAGAATTATGATGGGAAGCTGCGGATCTCTTTTGCTAATTGCTCTTAATGAATGATTAAATTATGAATAAATTCAATGGTTTTATGTTGTCTTAATTAATGTATTGAATTTAATGAAAAAAAAACTGGTTTCAGACGGTATTTTTGAAATAATGAGAGCAAGTGCGTTAAATTTCATCCGTACAAAAACGTAATAATCTGCAAACAAAGAGCCACATTTGCAGGAAGAAAAATGTTCGCAGCAAAAGGGGGGAAGCTCTCTTAATAAACTATTGTTTGCCCAATTCTTAAAAAATTAGCGAGCTTTATAATTAGTCGGTGGGCTCTTGTCCTCGTTGCGCGGCCTCTAATTCTCTGTGTGCATGTATCCTTTGAGCATTTTTTCGCGCGTCCTCAAGCGTTAAGGAAAGACGCGACGTATTACGTTAGTTCGGAAAACAGAAGACCGAGAGAGGGGAATTTTGCACTTTAAGAGGAATTTCCTTTGTAGCCGTCCGTATGATAAAAACTCTCCGCGAGGATTATAAGCCGCGGAGGAGTCACGTGTTGCGTTTAATCTCGTACAAGGAATTTTTCGCGCGCGAGAGGCTTTTTCGGAGAAATGACTGAAATGCTCCGGCGAACTTGAGAAAGAGAAGCGCCTGCTTTTAAAAGGGAAAGGTCGCTTTTGACGCTCTCTCGGCTATTGCACGTGTATACGGCGTTTAGGTGTACTTGCTGCGCAGGAACGTCGTCGTCCGTCATATGTTTAGCTCACGTAATTTATTGATTATCGCTGCGCGATATAAATACCGCCGGTATTTTTAGTATTATTTATAAGATCATTAAAAAAAATATTGCGCGCGGCGAGGGACTTGCGTTTTTTCACCTTCGATTATTTATAATTTTTCCGCGAGATTTTTTAAAATAATCGTTGCGGTGTAAAAATAATAAGGCGACGAGAATCGTTCTAGTATCTATTGCTGTAATTATTGTAATTGTTGGAGGGAATGAAGGTTTTTAGTAAGGGTTGTAATTTAAATATACGTCATCCGCTTAGTTTTGTATGCGTGTAAAATTAAATTATCGCCGAACTTTTATAGGAAATCAATACTGTATTTTAAAATGACTATTGCAAATGCATAACTTCTCTAGTACAAAACTAATTTTATAGGCGATAGGTTCTTATATCTTGTTGTTTCGCTTTAATATGTATATTACGTGCAGCGTTCTGACTTTACTTTTCCATTTACTGGATAATAGTAAGTTATTACAGTCATCACAAACTTTTTATTAAACATTTAAAGCAGAGTATTCAATTTCAAATTTGTTGTAACGTGAACAGTTGATGCCTTTACTAATTGCTCTTAATGAATAATTAAATTATGAATAAATGCAAGCTTTGTTTTCTTAATTAATACATTTTTAGTTGAAAACCATTAAATAAAAACAAATTAAAAACTTTTTAAAGATTAGAAATTGGTATATTGAATTACTTGCAATCTCAGTATTTTCTATTTTAAAGCTACAAAAATAAAAAAAGAGCAATTGTTGTTCTTTTCGAAATATTTATTAGAGTTCTTTTATATCAAGATTTTTCATCGGAATTTACGATTTTGGATTTTTATTTTTCTTACTATTTTAACAAATAAATCAATAGGCAAGTTTTAAAGCAACTTTTAAATTCTAATAAAAACTATAGTTTTATATCTATTATTTGCTTTAGCCTCTTTTTATGAAAATTCTTTAAAATAGTTGCTCTCTGATGAACAGATGACAGTATTTCACGTCCAATTCTTTTCATATTCTTAAAAATTTTTCATGCCGTCTGGAATTTCATGTTGGAAAATTACAGCATCAAAGTTTTCAAAACCAAAAAGTGCTTTTACTTTTGTACCAAACAAGTTTGGAACAAATTGCGAAAAAACCATTCTCCGTTTTTACTTGAGAAATAAAAATTGTTTCCACATCCTAAAATCCTAAAATCTCCCGCATTGTCAGCTACGTTACTACAACTATATATTAATAAGTAACTTATTATTTGTTCAAAAATTTTCATCAAATATTACTACAGGAGTAAATTAGTTGCTGCTCGCACGAAAATTATGAAAACTATTCAGATGAGTATTGTAAACAAGCAAGGACATTACTTTGTTTACAAACGTTTACAAATAAGACGAAATTCCGCATTCCCAATTGAAAAACAATAAACATTTACCTATTCATCGAAGCGCTCAATGTTCCTCGCTCCAACAATTTCGAAGATTTAATCAAACCCGCCTCTGCATTACCATCCGCGAGAAAAGCCAGCTTCAAAATGAGCCAAAAGAAAGGAGACGGCGCAGCTTTTCGAAGCCGCAGCCAATATTCGCAGCATCCACTTCCTCCTTTCGCAATCCCGGGTTATCGCGCCTTCGAACAAAGGAGAGTAGAAAATGCGCTCGATTTCTCGACGGCGGCGGCGGCGTGTAAAAGGGTCGCGCAAATGTATATACTTGGGGTGGGCCTTTCGCGCGCATCGTGGAAGGGGACGGCTTTCGGCTTTCCTCATCGACTCCCCAAGAAGAATCCTCAAGGCGTCGGTGAGCTCGGCAGAGGGACTCTGTTTTATGGGAGGGGCCGCGATCGATTAATGAAGCGATGATTCTCCTTGAGTTATGGGCATCGGCGTCGATCAACGGAGCCCGAATCGTAGTTTTGGGAGCAATAATGAAGCATACGTTAATAATATCGTGGAATATAAATTGCGTCTCAAAAGTGTATAGACGAACGCGTGATCAATTCTTTATCAAAAGACACCCCGAACCGACACGCTCTCGGAACGCGAATCACGAGTGAATTAGAAGAACCCGGAACGTGCGTAAATTGCAACCAAAAAATATAGGTTAATACAACTGCTGACGATATCCCGAGCGAGTAGTGCGTCGACACCGCGTGTTTTATCGGCAGAGAAATTTCGAACGATGGGAATTTTATTCATGAGAAAAACGTATAAAACCGCGAATCTTGCGAGTCGTCGAGTTATATAGGCTTTATTCCGAAAGAATCTTATTTTTACGCCGAAAACGTTTTTACGATCAAAGCTCTCTGCATTTTGCTTTAAGAAATATTGGGGAAGGGGGGGGGGGATGATGGAGGTTCGCCGGCGAGAAAATTGCATATATTTAAACTCGCGCGGAGAATTTTAAGAGGAGTCAATAATCTCGCTAGACTGACATATGATGATTAACATGTTTCATGGTGTGTTGAGGCTCAGTTTTATTAAATAAGATGTTGAATAAAATTATAATGAACGTTTATTATTGCGATTTCTTCGGACAAACAATTATTTTCGTAATTCCGTTTAGTTTTAGAGTGAAATTGCTCTTTGCTGCAGTTACAATTCTAATAAACTAAAAATAAACCAAAATGTCGTCAGAATCCTCTATAAGGAATGCTAATTCTTTGAGCTGTTCCACAACTAAAGCAAACTAAAAACGCCGAGTGCAGTACATGAGACAAGACCCCTGAACTTATTGTTACGCAACAGCTGCTCTCGCTTACTTTCCAAATAGTTTTCCGGCTCTTTCAAATATATACGTCTATACTCGCTGTTATCTTGCGGCCGCGGCCGCCGACTCCGCCGAGGTGTAATTAGAGTTATGGCCGTGGCGGCGGACGAAAAATGTATTAAGGCAATTGCGGGAGTCGCGAAATCCCATTAACCGTAACGAGATTACGCGCGACGGATCTTCGAAAAACCGGGAGAGAGGAAAACGGTGGTCTTGATTTTTTTTTTTGCTCGATTTTGCCGACTAAGATTTTGGCTGATACTTTGCTTTTATTCAGCACGAGGCATTTGCATAAATTGTCCGGACGTTATCAGAATAATTATATTTACCGAGAGACAATTACTTCAGTTTTACATTTATAGATTATATTTCTTTATTAATTTATTGTTTTTTAATGGAGGTAGAAGCTTCAAAAACCCCATTTTTTTTTATTGCCTTAAAAGTTACTTTAACATCTGTAGAATGCAATAAACTTTAACGTTTGGGCTAATAGTCAAAACTATTTTAATGAGAGCCTATATTCGAGACGCACTTTTGCACGGCTATGCGGACATAGTTTTTTTCGAAACTTTTTTTTCGCAAAGTTTAAAATCGGTGTATACGATTACTCAAAAAGTATTCAACCGATTGGCTTCAAATTTAACACACGTTTTAATAATACTAATGATTCTTGGATGAACCTCAAACAATATTAATATTTAACTAATAAACACATTTTTAATACAAAAAAAGTGGACAATTTTTTTTTTTTAAATGAAGGTTTTTTATTTTACGTCTACCACTTTTACAATTTTTTTTTTCTTTAAACTGAGGTTCACCAACTGGCCACATGACTAAATTAATGTTTTTTTTTCCTAACTGTTGCAGATTATTATTGATGGCTCTAGAGTGTACACCGTGTCAAACATTGCTTCACGACTTACTCAAGACTTTTCAACTCAGTTATTTTTTATTATTTTCAAATACACAAAATTGTTAAAACAAGTCAAAACATGAGTAAAAAAGATCATAAAATTTTAAATACATTTATTTTGTTCCTTGTCGTCCAAAAAAATTCTTAAAAATTGGCTAATTTTTGACGTTCTACACGGTATTCCCCCCTCAAGCAGAACAAGAAATTGAAGAAGAAAGTGAAAAACAAAATTTTACAGAGACATTTAATTCCTGCTGTCTCTTTCTTAATGCGGGTTTACATGCGCTATATCTAAAGCAATTTTGTATTGTTATATTTGTAAAACGTACGTATCCGATATTGGAAAAAGTTATGAAATTTTATTTTACGACGTTTTTCAATAATACGTCCCGTTACCGTTTTCAATAATACGTACCTTATTTCCCGAACTTTATATATACGTAGGAAAATTTTAAAAGCGAAAAAACCAACTAACTTTATTAAAACCGTATTCCCTTTTTAAGGCATTTCCATAACGCAGATTTAAATTCATGCAACTCCGATAAAAGTAACAAGCATTTTTTAATGTGAAAAACTGAATCTACTGTGTATGTTTATACAATAAATAATTCGATATGTATTAATCACAGTACGACTTATGCCGCTAAAACAGACATACAGCAGATTTGATCTTCACTTACCATTTAAAGTATCCATGTAAAATAATCTCTATATACCGCACGGTCGAAGTCGCCAGAAAAAGAGCCATCGATACTTCCTCGGCACTCGTATTATCCGACGATTTGCTCCGCGGCATTATCGATGGCGCACTTTAAAAGCGCGATGCGCCAACCCAGCGCGAACTCTCGCGGGTGCATTTTAACATCGCGCGGTCAAAAAAAAAAAAAAAAAAAAAAACAAGCGGAGAAACAAACGACAGTGGCAGATAATGCGAGCTCTTCGGCTCTTGTTTAGCGATACGAGAGGATTATTTACGACTTAACGGGCGGACCGGGACTATTTGTTTACGCGCATATACACTTGCGGAGAGCGAAGTTTCGAAAAATCGACCTGCGGACGCCTTTTTTTTTATCTTTTTGGAACTTTTTAGTGCGCTTGTGTTTTGTTGTCGCTCGAAGAAAGAGGATTGCTTGAAAAAAAAAGAAACAGGAACAAAAAAAATGCTTGAACTGTCGATTAAAACGGTAAGCATGCAGTTCCTACTTTTCTCAGAGGCATCAAGAAACTTTTTCGTGATTCTAAATATATTTGAAGATAAAATAAACTGAAAATTCAAAAGTTTTTCTAATTTGAATTCAAATGTACGTGCACACTTGTACTGTTAATAAACATTGTTGTTAACAAATAAACATATTTCCAAAATAATTTACAACTATGAAGTAAAATCTTTATTGATACGTGGCACTAAACTTTTTTTAATTAATGTAATAGAACAAATTTCATTAGAATAATTTGAATTTGCTTTAATTAATTTTCAATTATAATATTATGCCAATTAATGTAATAGCCATCAGTTAAAGTTTTCGTAATTTATTTATTACATTAGTTCAATATTAACAAGTAATATGTACCTCGGAATTAAATTAGTTACATAACACCTCACATGTTACATGTAGTTATGATTTAGAATCTAATGGAGCGATGTATAGACGTGTTGGTTCGATGACGAAACACTATACTCTGCTATATAATTGTATTGAACCAAGTCACCGGAAGCGTAGATACCGGAAATGAAACTTGGAAATCAACGGAAATGGAAAATCAGAGGACTTGACAATTTGGTAGTTATAGAAAAACAAGATGGTCGTATTTCCTAACGATAATTGTTTAAAATTTTAAACTTGCAGGAGTTTTTTTCTACAACGAATAATGACCAAAAAAAAACAATGGGAATCTTTCTAGTCCAAAATTTCAAAATACTGGTCTGCACGTACAGCTTAATTACAAATAACTAAAACATTCCCCGCACGCCAGTTCTTCAACAACGAGATGCGGTGCTCCAAAAAAAAAAAAAAAAGCACATCTCCGAAAGCGGACCACTTCGTACAGGAATAACCGTCGAGGTCCGGCAATTTTTAGCCGCGAAAATTGCATCCTCGCTAACTCGACAAGCACGAGGCCGCCGCCACCACCACCGCAGCGTCCAGAGATTCCGAAATTGATTCCGCCGCGAGATTAACTGCGGCAAAGCGAGAGAAAGAGGGAGAACGGCCGCGCGCGTATAAGCAAACTTTTGCTTGAGGGAGGAATTTCTCGTTGTACAAACACACTCGGGAAATCATTTTCGCGCTCTCCCCGAGCACGACGCGTGCCCCGCGTGGCCTTCGTTTCGCGCGCCGATACTTTGGCCGACGATGCGCACTTCGACGTTTCCGTCAACTCGGAAAGTTCGCCTTTGCCGAGTTTATTACGCGTCATTGTTCATGATTCGATTGGCCTAAATTAAATGGATTGGACAATCCGGTCGTTCGTTGTTTCCCCGTAAGAGCATTTATTCGTTTAAGAAAAAACGTAAGAAACTTTGGGCACTTTGTTTTATGTATACAATAAAATACTGCGTACGGGGACGTATATACGATACGGGAAATATAGCTTTCCCTTCTTGAATTAATGCCGGTGGGTTCGGTCGTCGCCGACGTGCTCTCCTTATTTCACGAGAATCCTCTTGTAAACAGTGGCCAAGCCGCCGCTTCCGTTTCCCGTCGAGTGTTGTTTTTTCATATTTTACGTGCCCACGATAAATCGGAAGTGCTTTTTCGAGTATATATATATATATACACGCGCCTCTCTTCTCCTACGTCCGACGAGCGAATATTTATTTCTTGATTA
Source organism: Ormyrus labotus (assembly GCA_035582975.1). Classification (NCBI taxonomy): domain Eukaryota; kingdom Metazoa; phylum Arthropoda; class Insecta; order Hymenoptera; family Ormyridae; genus Ormyrus; species Ormyrus labotus. The sequence continues at coordinate 23,112,430 of JAWWEO010000021.1, forward strand.
AAAGATTTATTCGCCCGTACAGCGCAAACTTTACATTGCATTATATACTCGCGTATAAAACGCAAACGAAAAGGTATATAACAGCGACCCTTTCGTCCCGCCCGGGGAATATTTTTCGCTTCTAATCTCGCGCGGCACCGCCGTGTTACTAAAATAGATCGGACAAGACGGGCCAATTTCTCGCTATTACCGCGCAGCTTTGAAAAAAAGCTCTTTCCCGCACCGCGAACCGCACACCGCGCGTCCTGCACTCCTCGCGCGCCGTGAAAAATGGGATATCTCAGCCAGCGGAGCGGCGCGGGAAAAAAGCTCTAAATACTCGCCATAAATCCTGGCTACATCATAATCTCCGCACGATTTGCAGCCCCCTTTCTCTCTCTCTCTCTCTCTCTCTCTCTCTCTCTCTCTCTCTCTCTCTCTCTCTCTCTCTCTCTCTCTCTCTC
>JAWWEO010000021.1:23112972-23277304 GCA_035582975.1 Ormyrus labotus
CGGTTTTGAAAATACCCTAGTTTTTGCATTGGTAACTCCCCCTGAAATTGAATAAGGAAGAAAAGGAAACCTTCCAAGTTAAAAATGAATGAAAAACAAAAAACATTCCCATGTTTTAAACAATTATTTTTTGAATGAACTATATTTGCATTTGTTGAATGATATTTATAGCTTTTAAATCTTTATTCGGTTCGTAGGGAACACCATATAAAATATATTACCAGTCGGATTATTAAACCTTAAATAGTTGAAATATAAAATTAGCAAATATAGTCTATATTTATTTCGTGCAAGACCCTCCTTATCTTTTTAACATACATCAGGTATCTGATTAAATTGCTGCTCGAATGACTTCAGCATTTTAACTCTCGCCGGAAATTGAATTTCGAGTGGGAGTTTCAGTTTCGAAAAATTGCGGGAGGCACGAAGGTATATAAGTTTCGAATGTTCGGAGAAAATCTGAAGAGTCGCTTTTATTCTGTAATCCCAGTTGATGAATGAATAATGAAATTATTATCGAGCAAGTAAATATTTAATCGCTGAAGCACCTAAATTATGCAAAAGCAGCCATTGAGCGAAAACGCTTAAATAATAAAAATAAACCACCGATATTTCCTGCAGCTGGGAATCCCCTCGAAAAAAAAAACGGGGGAGAATTTTGGCAAAATTCAGTAAAATTCCCATAAACATGAATACAATCTTGCTCGACGCATATATTCGTTGTAATAACGCGCCGCTCTCTCTCTCTCTCTCTCTCTCTCTCTCTCTCGCTCACGGTTGAGCATTCAAAATTAAATTTTTGCGCGTCATATTCATCAGGCGCACATTTATACTTCAGATCCACTCGTTCCACTTCCCCGCGACCTACAATTTAAAAAAAAAAAAAAAAAAAGATCGCCAGGACGGAGGGGGACGTCGTCGCCGTCGTCATCTGGGTTGGAAATTCGCGGCCTTATGGAAAGAAACGCGGAGATGATACTTTTAAAAGCCATTTATCACGAATTCAATAAAACACGGACGCGGCGGTCTATCCGGCTCTTTAATTTAAATTCGCCGCGATGGCTATAGATACGAGTAAACGGAGGGGCGAAAGGAGGAAGGAGACTACTTTTACGTTATACACGCGATGCCTAATTGAATCGCCGTCCACTTATAAAACGAGTCATTTGGCCGCGGATCTTTATGCGCCCTCTCTCGTTCTCTCATAAATTCCAAGATTTTTCTTACATTCTTTATGCGACGTCGCGCGGAAAATCGATGACGGAGTTTTATGAACAGCTGACGTTATATATACATGTAACTCGGCATATCATAAAAAATTCACTCTCTCTCGTGAATTCATTTTTATAAAAAATTATAAATTCGAATAACATCGGTCTGCATGAATATTTCATTGCGTGTATAGTTAAGCGTGTGAGGCCGTTGAAATATACATGGAAAAAGAATAGAGGCTCGGATAATGAAATAAATGAGGGTGAATGGCTTTAAAAAAAAAGCGAGATACTAAAATACCTTAAAATCTACGTATTATAAACAAAAATATATTTTATCCACAATTCAGAATTCGTTATTCTGAGAATGAAAAAACAAACGAGGAAAATCCTTTTCGGTAAGCCAAATTCTTTCCAAGTTAAGATATCTAAAGTTCTTTAGATTTCTTTGAATTTCTTGAATTCGTTGAGTTAGAGTTATATTCCAGTATGAAATTTTAATTGTATTGCTATATATACTCGTTTTGTACGTCATATTTTTAGTTTTTGTTTATTGGAAAAATCTTAATTAGAACATAACTTCACTTGTGTAATCTATATATAATCAGGGTTATCAATGCGCTTTAGAATACGCTTAATGTCAAAAAGATATTTTCTTGTTCCATTTGATTATTGATCTTTTCTACTGTTGATGATTTCCTAGGTTTCTTGTGTTTGTTGTTTTTAATTGATTGTTTAGAATCTGAAAGTATTCAGTAGGGTATCACCTTGTTGATTAGTGATGTCACTAATAATACTAGAGCTTAACGTGTTAGATAATGCTCGTTTAGCCGTTGAAGGCGGAGGCATTGAAACTTCTGGAACAACATGTAAAGGTTTCGTACTTTGTTTATAAGTGTTTTTACAACAACTCCAAAGATTACTATCACAGAGCTTCCTCTAGGAGGAAGCAAAATACAAAGTATAGCGCCAATATCATTTTACGCGCCTCTCAAACAAATAATTCAATTATCACAGTATATCCTTACTAACTTTTTTACTCCAACATTCGCGATTGGTAGAAAAGCAATGACAACTCACAAGATCCAATAAATAAGCGCGAGCCTTACCTCGATATCCCCAGGAGGAAAATAAGATTTTGAAGAAAGAGAAGCCTCCGCTGCCCGGCGGCTACGCGAAAAACATATATAAAATCGGTCGGCATGACGTAGAAGCAGGGATAAAACTGCCCGCGTAAGAAAGAGCTCGGCGTCTGGCGCTCCTTCCCCCCCCGGGATCATCGATACGACAACTAATTGCTTTATTTCTCATGGGTCGAGCACTAACAGTCGAATGAGGTTTGCTCGCACGTGCCGGCGAAAACTGGAGAAAAAGTTTAAATTCAATTTCATTTTAATTTGATCGGCCGCCGAGTGGGAAGGAAAAAGTAAAAATAGACGCAGCTTTTATTATTTTTTCGAATAATGAGAAGTGCTTAAAATATAATTGTTGCATAAATAAATCTAGATTTTTACGACCTTTAATATGTTACGCCATCTAACACAGAGGCCATCAAACGCACTAAGAAAAAAATTTCTTGAAATCAAAGGAATCTTCATCGCGGGCAATCGGTTAAATATTTTTTGGATTCAAAGAAAACATGTTTTAATCGAAAGAAATTCTTTTTTAATGTGAAGAAAGTTTCTTTAAAAAAAGAAGATTTCTTTCCATTAAAAAGGGACTTCTTTGAATTCAAGAATGTTTTCTTTGAATCAAAAAAATATAACCGATTGTCTGCAACGGAGCTATCTTTGATTTCAAGAAATTTTTTTCTCAGCGCGGCAATCCTAAAAAGTAAAATCCAAACGAAAGTCCAGCCGACGAAATTCGTTTGTCCAGACGCTCCTCCACTTTTCCTCGTCCCGCCGCCCTTTTATAGTTCAAGTTAGATTAGCATTCGGAGGTCGCGCGACGCCCGGATTAGCCCCCGAGAAATTTACGGCGGTCCCGCTGGAATTTTAATAAGGTGCTCGCCGAGCAAAGTTAAGAATGCTCGCACCTTCGAGCACTTAAGTCGCTCGCGCAGCGCAGGAAGCGATTTTTGATGGATGAATTTGTGATTCTGTTGCGGTGGCAGAGGTTTGATGGGGAACTTTAAGTTCGAGAACGTGAATCTTTAACGTGAGGAGGTGATTCGATCTTGAGTGCTTAGTTGCGAAATTAGTTGCGGCCAATTTATGGAATATTTAAGCGGGTATTTAATTAATACGATTTGAATTTTTAATCTGGCAAAGCTGGAGTTCGAAAAGGTTTTTAGAAATGAAATGGGATTTATGAGCTGCGGAGACGTACCATTCGGTAAAAGCGCGAAGCTCCCGGCATAAAATGTAACATCGGAAGGATAAAAGACACAGGCGACAAGTAGAAAATTCGCAAGATATATGAGAAGGAATGAACTATTGCTGAAGCCGGAAAATGCAAGTAAAGAGTGTACGCGTATCGGAGGCAGGTTCTACAAAATTCTGATTTCGTGCCAAGAAATTTCTTCGTCTTCGTATCCGAGTTACGAACTTAACGGATGTAGCTGATTCTCACGCTCAATTCTTACAGACCAATCAAAATCAATCTTTAGGTAATTCGGACTTTCAAAGTAGCGAAATCAGAAATTATTGTCAAGTATTTTTTAATTCTTATCATTATTTTTCTTTTGACTTAAAAAGAATTCATTTAGGATTGTTTTGCCGTCTGGAAAAGATACTTTGCTTACCGAAACAAGTGTGCTAAATTGAACTTTGCGTACACCGCTTAAAAATGAAAATGTATATATTAAAGTTGTACGATTTACATTTTGCTTTCTTCTGCATGTTTCATTAACTATAATATCATCACCCTCGTAATTAACAATTTTTTTAATAGACTAGTGATGTCTGTTATGCGTGCTGTGTTATCAGAAGCAAATTGGTTTGCAATTTTTTAGTATTAATATTTTTCAATTGCAATGATATATTTTTTCTAAGTCAATCACTTTACTTATTTTGAACTTTTTTAATCATTATCAATCATTCGATTTGACAGAATTAATTTGACTTGAATTAGAAGATAAATTAATTTGCTGAATATGTTTATTGTTGGTTCATTTTACGGCAGTAAATACTCTATGCTTTGTAGTTTCCACTTACAAAAGTAAAAAATAGATTAAAGCTCAATATCATAAAGCGAAAAAATTCAATTTTATCAATTTTGATTTTCTTAGTTGGCTGGTAATTGGATCGAGGATTTTCTTAAAGCTGCACTAAAAGCAATGTTATAGGCACTGTAAGATCGTACGAAAGGCAATAAAACCTTATTCGATAGGTCGAACGTAATTCATTGATTAAAGTTTTTACACCTTTATTACTGATTTTATTACTTATTTCATGGTAATTAATGTCAGTGAAAATTTGAGCAATAAATTTTGTCAACTTAATAATAAAAGATTGCCTTCTTAAAAAAAGTGAAAATGGAACTTCATTATTATTCTTTTAAAGTGCTTATACAATTTTTTAATTACAAAACTTAATATTAATAATAAAAAATCTTTCTTCTAATGTTATTTAAGCGTTTTAATGTAGAAAAATTAAATAATTGAACATTCAAATAAAAATAATGAAATGTTAAATTTATTTTATTTTAAAAAACATTTAGTTCTCAATTTTATAGCATTTCTCTACATTACGTAAATCGCAATGTATTTTCTTGTTATGTTTTATTCAATTATTAATTGTGACAAAAATAGCGACCATTGTCATTCGTTTCTATTAAAGAATCCTGTCAAATGAAAAAAAAAAAAACGCTAACGAAAACAAACGACTTTTTATGGACGCAGCATTTACGACGTTTCTCAAAAAAAAAAAAAAAAACCAAAGTAAAAACGCCAGTGACGCGAACGTTCAAAATATAAGAAGAAATAAATTAAAATAAAGCCCTAAAAACACTATGAAAACTTTACCCGAGCTAATTCGCCGAGTTACTGCGCGCGCTCCAACTTTTTTACACTAATTTACTTATTTAACCCGAAAACTTTGCCGTTCGACCAAAGTTTTCGTCTCCGCAAGTAACCGCAGCTTCATCCGTCGCTCTCAGAGATTACGCGGTGTATTTAGAGTTTATTGCGCGCTTTCTCAAAACGAAGAACCCTCGATAATTCGGCGATTCGCTCGGAGGCCGATTCGGCCGCGTTGCAAAACGCGCACGGCGTACGAACACTCCGCTGGATAAAGCCGCGGGCGCGTTTCGCGCGGTCAGACGCGCGCGTATATCGCCAAGTCGTAAATCCTCGGTCGGAGCTCCTTAGCCGTTGCGCGGCTGCGGGCACGCACTTCCGAATCCGTGATTCACCGCTCCCCGATGCGATATTCCGCGACGGCGGGGCGGAATGTAATCTGCTGGGCTTGCAGGAAAAAGCTCCGCGCGGCTCTCTCCTTCGCGGCGATTCACCGTTGCACGCGAAATTTCGCCTGATTCTTCCGGTTAAGTAATCCGGGCTCGGAATAACGATTATCTCGCGCGTAAAAAGCTCGGGATATCCTTTTATCGGGGTCGTTGAAATTTATTTGGCGACGGAACGCGTCGCGTTGGCCGCGCCAATTCGCCGCGTCGAGCTCGATACTCCGTTATGCTTAATAAAAAGTCGAATGCTTTTTATCAATTTTGTCCGATATGCCTTGTGCGAAGCTGTACTTTTATTATTACTTCATTTTTTTTACACCAATTACACGGCCGAGTTTAAGGTAAAAAAATTCAAACCGTCAACGGAGTTTCAGGCAAATCTCCAGCATCTCGACAAATTAGCAAATACGCGTACTGGCAGCGCTCGGAACTCGGCACTAATCTCGAACTATACAAGCCGCTCCGATCTGATGCGTTTACTCAAATCGCCGACGGTCCTCTTGCTCCGCTGGAAAAGCGCACCGCAGCTCCATTTCATCGTCGGAAAGCTCGCGACGGTGACGCGGTCCCCTAATAACCATCTCGTCCATTAACCTAGTTGGACCTTTGGCGGCGGCGCACACCTCCGGGGATTCCCCGTGCTGTGTACGGGTCCCTTTGCTTTTAAGCGAGACGAACGGCGAGAGGGATCGAAACGTCGATTTTCTTTAAGACGCGGACGGATTTCGGTTGGTAACTGCAGTTTTATATGAACGGTCGAATGAGTAAGAATCGCGACGGTGACTTGGAATCGGTACTGAAATTGACGTGTTCGGTATAATTTCAGTTAAGAAATATCAGGAATATTGCAGTTTTAATGATAGCTTTTGACTCTGAACACGATATTCTGAAACAATATTTGGCGACGTGCAATTCAACAAATTTCGCAGCTCGCAATGCTCGCCTAAAGTCTCTTTTCGTTTGTAACGAAATCAGTAAAGTTCGTGCATAAAATCCGCATAACATCGCGTAATTAAACTTGCTTAAAGTCGCGACCACATCAAAGCCAGCCGCCTGTATTTCCGAAAATAACCGCTTGCCAAAGACAGTGGCGTCACTTAATTATCGAATGCCGATAGCCGAGCTGCCCAGACATTATAACTCCGATAGCCCAACTTTACTCCAGACAACGAGCCTTTTTAATATTCAACCGCAGTTACCGCGTCGAATTCCGAGCTGCAGCTTGCAGCTTTCTGAGTATTCGAGGCTCTAAAATAAACGCTCGGCGAGCCGAAAATTTCTGCTCCAACAATCTGCCCTTACATAATAAGAACGACGTATCCTCTTCCAGCTACGTAAATAACATCTCCGAAGTATATATAACTTTTCGCGTAGATACTTCCTATAATTCCCAGTAACTTCAACTTTCCCACTCGAAACACACGTAAGCCCCCTCGCGCGTTCCGACCTGCCCGACGTGTATGTATATTCAGCCTGCATATCGCGCGCGGCAAAGCGACGACGCGTGCTTTTCAGAAATGTCATTGTCGCGTCCTCTCAGCGTCAGGGGGAGAGGTAATACTCTTCCGCGCATCCAGAATTTCCACGCAGAGCCGTCATTTGGCACTTCCGCCCTCGAGCGGTATGTATTTCGAGCGCGAGGCAAATCCTCTCCGACTGCCGCCGCGGGAGAGAGTCAAAAGCCCGCGGCGCGCGGTTAAGCTCTCCGATCGAGAAATTCTCTCCCGTTTTCGGCGCCCGCGTCATATTGCGCTGCGGGGCGGGGGGGATTGGCGTATTTTTTGCGCCCGATGCGAGAGAAAAATGGGATTTTTCCCGGATATATATCCTTCGGGTGGAGGAGAAAAAAAATCAATCGGCATGGAAAATGGGGAGAATTCTTCTTATTCGATTGGCACTTTTATCATTTGACAAAATTCTATCGCGACGTAATGGATGAAAAATTCAAGGTTCTTCTAAACCATTCGCTGACCAAATTAATTCACAGTACAGAAAAGTAGAAAGCTCGCTTGCGTCCGACTGCAAATTGATCGTTTCCCCTGAAATTTCCGCGTACGTATTTTACAACCTCGTTAATCTCTCAGTTCGCCCAGTTTTCTCCGTCCCTTTAAACCCGTTCACAATCATCGTTCTCCGTTCGCGGCGATGAAATTAAAGCACCCTCGAGCCCGTTCTCAGACTCCCCGTCAAAGAACGACTCAAACTATATATACGACAGAGAAAAAGAGAGAAAGAATCGCATTGAACGGTGCGCACGCGTGCAGCGTGAATTTTCCAGTACTAATACACGCGTAGAGAGAGAGAGAGAAAGAGAGAGAAATGCTCCCGCGGCTTTCAAAGACTCGGGCCGGTAATGAGCGCCGCGTACGCGCGAAACGTACGCAGGCCGATGCATTATTCACGCGACGGCGCGCGACGCGCCGACTGCAGCGGCGCGGGGGTTGAAAAATCTCTGCAGTGTGTGTCTGCTCCTCCTCGATAAACAGACGCGAGCCCCCCGGCATAATGAAGGACAAGAGCGAGAGCCGAGCACTTTAATTATTTTACCCGGCGCGAAAGCGCTTTCGAGGCCCTGATTATTTTTAACAACGCGAGGACACAAACAGAGAACCGATAAGTGATATTATTCTTCGCTTCGTCAGGCTGTTCTGTATACTAAAAATTCGATTTCCAACGAGACGAAGTACCGAACAAGGCGGAGAGCATATAAACCGTGCGAATACCGCGGGACGGCGACTCGTCAGGGTAAACAATCCAGCCGCGGCGTGCCGAGGCAAGGCGTCAGCTTGGAAAAGCCTCTCTCTCTCTCTCTCTCTCGTAAAATTGACGCAGGGCCGCGTTAAGAGGACAGTGCTTTTACGCCGGGACATGAAGTCCGCGTTTACGCGTCCTTTTTCCCCCAAGCGCGAGGCTTTATTACGATGGAGTGCCGGATTAATAAACGTCCGAGGATGGCCGCGCGGCGTAATTTGTTTCGCGCGTGATTTCGCGCGCCGGATGACTTTGTTCCTAACCCCCGCTTGCGCGCGAGAGTCAGACCCGATTAAATTATGCGCGAACTTCGCGCGCAGCTCCGCTGTTTTTAACCCTTTCGGCTGCATTCCTTGTCCGAGCGAGGAAAACGCGATATTCGTTGTCGGGAAGTTGGTGTCGCCGAGTTGTTTAGAGTTATTAAAAATAATGAGCCTTATATAGGAGAGACTTGTTTTACGCTGGTTTTAACTCGTATTGATTTAAGAATATCGATTTTTACGAAGAAAGTTTGAAGAAAAATTGATAAAAAATGATGCGCACGTCGTCGAAATGAATAAATTTGCAGGCACATAGTTTTAGCGCGTTGTCGATATTCAGGGTATCCGTATACTGCAAACTAGACGGGAGTTTTTTTAAATTCAGTGCTAAAAGCTTTTTGGACGGCTTGTTTAACTAAAAGCCCGCGCGCATTTAAAAAAAAAAAGATCTGCCCAAGATCTCAGCTTGTTTGAACAAAACCGATATACTGTTTTCAAATAATATATGTATATGCATTATTTTACGTATATCATTATACTTTATAAAGTATATACTTTTTTCCATCTTTATTCAGTCCGTATTTTACCTTCGGCTTCCGAGGCCTGAGAAAAAAATTTCTTTAAATCAAAGAAAGCTTCATTGCGGGCAATCGGTTAAATATTTTTTTGATTCAAAAACATTCTTTAATTCAAAGAAACCCCTTTTTAATGGACAGTAATTTTCTTCTTCTAAATAAAATTTTCTTTTATTAAAGAAACTTTCTTTTCATTAAAAAGGGGTTTCTTTGAATCAAAAAAATATTTAACCGATTGCCCACAATGAAACTTTCTTTGATTGAAAGAAATTTTTTTTCTCAGTGTAATCAACAATAACGTGCGGCCGAATTTACTCGTCACCGCGCGCAAAAAGCGGAATATCGGCAGGGCTCTCTTTTTCCGGCTAATAAAATTCTCGCGTTCATTTTTTTCCAGATTGCATCGATCCCGCAAGCCCGTAGCGGACGCAGCTCCGAAAATAAACAATCTCCGCAAAAAGAATCGCGGGCCGATAAATGCGCGCTGCGGCAAACGATACACCGAGAGGCTGTAATTCGAGCGGGGGGGAGGGGGGGGGGGAGTACACGAGATAGTCTCCCGATAACCGCGTCCACTTCCGGTTCAGTCGGCTTGCGGTGCCGCGTATACGCACCGCGCGGCGTATTTTATGCTCCTCGCGATAACCGCATCGATGCTCTCTCGGCTCTTTCGTTATTATGTGCGCTCTCGGGGCGAAAATAAAAGCCGGGGATTATTAACGTTGCCCCCGATACGTATGAATAAAAGATGACGCCGCGCTAATACGCGAACGTTCGCGCGCTTTTTTCCTTCTCCCCGATGCTGCTGCAGCAACGGCGGCGGCGGCAACGTCAGCCGGACGACTTTTTCTCTCTCTCTCTCTCTCTCGCCGGGAGGCGGAGAGTCCGGATCCTCGATTTTTTCGCCGCCGCCGCCGCGTCTTTTTCGCTCGGCTTGATTTATTGCTCGCGAACGCTGCTACCGATAAGATTTATGTCGCCGCTCGCTCTCTCGCACTTTTTCCTCCTCTCCCGAGAGCTTTTGACGAATTCGCGCGCCGACGCGAGAGGACGCTGGGAGATTATATTGGTATACTCGCGACTGTCGATTTACGCGTTTAGTTATATTTCGAGAACTTTTTTCGGGGCTCTGATTCTTCGGGATGACTAATTGCGGAACTTGTATTATTTGCGCTGTTTGGTATATAGGTTTTTGCTCTGAAAATATTTTAGAAACTTACGGACTGTCAAAACTAAAGTAATTTTGATACTTTATATGGAAAATTTACTAGAATTACATTAAATTTTTGGCAGTCTGCGATTGCTTTAAGAGAGTAGTATATTACATACCTAGGCCAATAAAATAAGAAATGTCTCAGATCAGACGTAATTGTCGGCCGAAGCGAAGCCGAGGTTGACAAATGTGTGATCTGAGGCTTTCTTTTTGTTACGGCCGTTCTAGAATTACTTAAATTCGCAATTATACTTACATTTGCCTACTCGCGAACTATTTATATTAGAGCGGTCATCGCAAAGACACCGGGCAAATAATCCTTTGCCTTTACTGACCTTCCCCTTCTCGCGCTAATTTCTGTTATAAAAGCGGGTTCTTTTGCGAACTCGCTCTCTTCCGCTCTGATCGCGGCTTTTTGTGACGCGCTCCTACTTTCACACTAAACTCTATTTTGTAATTATTATATATTTTTGTGACGTTGAGTGAATAAACTCCAATTTATTAAAAGTTAAATCAGCTTGTTCAGTCATTTCAAGATCCTCACAGGATAGTGCGTATCGCATCAGCACTTTCTGCGACAACGTGCGCATCGCTCAACGTTTTAACCGTGTCGATAGGTCCCGCTGCTTGGATTCTGCTTCGGCCGGCAAACGCGCGAACACTTTTTTACCGGCCAAGGTGTGTATATTATTTTTCTGCTCGACGTCGCCGAAAAGCGGCAACTTCGTTTCGCGTAGCAGCCAGAAAGTTGTCGCTTTCCGGCCGGAGGGCAGAAAAATAAGCTGCACCCAGGAATAGCTTTTTAAAGAAAAAACTGAAGACTTTTCAGTAGATTGGATTTTTATTTAAACACGTCTTTTCTTGACAGCAGCCTAGAGAAGAATAATAATTTTTTCTCGTTCGCTTTTCTTCTTGTTGCGCGCGTTCTTTTTATTTTTAAACAAAAATTATAATATTACTAGGCAACGCGCTCTGTCTGTTCTCGCTCTTTTCTCATTCGCTACGACTTATCACTCGCCCAATGCCATCATGCGATCACGAGAAGCCTTTTGCTTTCTCGCCCGTGTCTCTCCAATTATCGATTAAGAAATCGGGGGAGAGAATTTGCAGCGCCGGACGATCTTTTTGAACGTCCAAATTTGAACGTGCCTATGGACTCGGTGAACTCAGTCCACTCCCGTACATCTTTTTCTTTCCTTCGGGAATATTCCTCCCTCTCGCAGAGACAGTGTCGGGAACCACTGAACTATTTTACTGAACTATTTGCAATTTTTTCTGAAATATTTTTCCCCGCGTAGGTTTGCGCTCTGAATTGTAAGGGTGGCGCCAGTTTTAATTTACCGGATCAAGAGTATAATTATAAATACGACGTTATTTTTAAAGAATATTCTTCCAAAGAATTCAGAGGATATAGAAATCCAGCGATAAAACCTCCCATTTTGCCCGGAGTTATTTCAGGAAAAATATTAAAGTTTTAAATAGAGAGCCTGTTTCCGCTTCACAAAAGCCTCCCCTCGGCTAAAAGGAACACGCATACCCTCCTGCAAAAAGAAAAAAAATTCAATCTAACCCCAAAGAATAATCCCGAAGCGAACCCGCAAAGGATCTCTATAGATCTCCTCTATATATATAAAAAAAATGAAATAATTGCCTCGTATTGTCCATAAATAATCCCGCAGGCAGAGTTTACGCGGGGCTGCATCGTCGCTTTAATCCAGCGTGTGCTGATATGTTTCAGTGGAGCTCCGAAGGCGCAGGCTGTAGTTAAGCCGCGAGGAATGGAGGGCTCGTGGCAGTGGGAGCAGCGAGAGCACTGCCATAACTTTCTGCTCGGGCTCTTGACGCGCAACGAGGAGGAGACGCTCGAACAACAGACTGCGAGTAAGTGCGTCGTTTAACCCTCCCTCCTACGGCCGATCTCCCCCGCGCACTCGCCGTAAAAGAGTGCATTCTCCGATGATCCTCCCTTTGTTTACAGATGAATTCATCGAGTGCCGGCTGAACGCGGGTAAGAAGCGGGGCCTCGGTAGCGAATTGAGGCGGCCGGAGCCGAGGGCCGCCATGGGCCCGACACCCCCTCCACTTGTGTACCACTGAGCGATGCGAGTAGTTGGGGCCGAGGCCCAGCTAGTGAGCATGTGGCTCACTAGAGAATGAAGAAGCAAAACGTCCGGACTTTATCGTTGATCGTCTGCACGTTTACCTATCTCCTCATTGGCGCAGCAATCTTCGACGTCCTCGAGTCCGAGACAGAGAAACGACGCAAGGAAGCTCTGGACGGTAACGCTAATGAGTCCTTTCTGAATTTATCGTATGTTCAGGTGTTTTTTAAACTAAGCATTCTTTAATTGAATCTAGTTTTTTTTTGGCCGAAAAGTTCACGCGTGCAATGAAAATTTCGGTGGCGGTTTTAATTCCAAAATTTCACTTAAGCTTTAATTTTAATATTACAGAGTTATTTTTAAATCAACAAACGAAAAATTTAATCAACCAATATACTTGCAGCAGAAGCGACGCGAAACGATCCTCGTCCTTCATTCGCGAAAACGATTCGTCAAATTTACGAAACAGCGCAAACAACACACTTCATACCCCCGGCAAGCTCATCGATTAAAGTCCGGCTTACAAAAAAAATGCTTCAAACGAACTCTCAATTCGCTCATCGCCCGGCATTACGCCGGCAACAACAACGGCCAGGCTCCGCACGCGCCGGAGAGTGGCTGGAGGCCAAAAATCTCGTTACGAGCCTCGAAAGCTCGACGAGATCCATCATTCTCGCGCGCGCTTTTTTTATTTTCAACCCTCGAGTAAACTGTCGCCTCGTTACGTATATCCCCGCGCTGAAATCGAGCTTGCGCGCGCTCGCGCGGGTCTTTAATTAATCCGGTTTTTAGGGGCGCCAGTTTTATTTGTAAATAATCGGCGGAAGGGCTTAAGAGCTCTCGAAGGATGAGTGCCAATCGCGCCGAGTCCAATGCGAATTTTCTAGGGCTCTTTACGACAAAAGTTCTTATACGATGATGAGTTTAGCTCTCCCCGGCTTTCGATCGCGAACTAAAGAGCCGCGCCGATTAGTTTAACGCGCGCTTTACAGTTCATGGTCTGCGTTGAATTTTACAACTTGATTCCGCGTCGGCCGTCAAAAGAAATTCCGTAAGTAATTTTGAAATTGTTTTCGCAGCCATCGAAAGAATGGTCATACGCAAGTACAACATAAGCGAGGACGATTTCAAGATCATGGAAACGGTGGTGCTGAAGACGGAGCCTCACAAGGCTGGCCAGCAGTGGAAGTTCGCGGGGGCGTTTTATTACGCCACCACGGTACTCACTACAATTGGTAAGTACGCTTAATTTTTTTTTCAATCGAATGGGTATTGCGTTTGAAAAATTAGATAATATTGTTTATCGCGATCAACGAATTATTTGACAAGATTAATATTCTACCCTTAGGTGTTGCGTTAAGTGCAATTCACGGTACTTCGCCTAATATTTCCCTTTATTACGCGGCAACGTAAGTGAGACAAAAGGTTATGCTTGTATATTAAATTAAGTTACTTCTCGGCACTCGGTGGAAGGCATAAACTTAAGCTGAAACGTTTGCATTCTATTACCATAATTGTATAAATCGTTTACAACCGGAAGCTCATTATGGAATATCGAGAATTTCCAAGCAGTAAACTTACTTTACTAAAGTACATGGAAAAGAAAAGGGTTATAGAGACTTGAAAAAAGTTTTTTCTTTACTTATTTATTAGTTCGACTCTGGAGTATTTCTTTTAATGCCGTTGACAGAACGAATGTAAAGGGGTGACATTATTTTAACGTTACAGAAACTCTTATATACATTGAACGTTGTAAATCGATAAGTGCACAATGATGTTTTGGCTCGCGTCCCGAAAGCTGATTGGAGTCTTTTGATAGTTTCCTTCGATACGTTAGAGTTTCCGGTCGCAATACGCGGTTCTATGAGCCGTGATGCGCGTCGGTCGATTTAAAAATTGCCGCGTTACCTAATTCCGCGAGAAATAAAAACGTAAACGAAAAAGCGGAAGTTTTAAATTACGCTAAAAGTTTCCTTCCTTCCTCGTGCATTTCATTTCGGTAAGAAACTAGTAAAACTCTACCTCACTTTCAGAACCAAAATTTACGTTAAAAGAAAACAATTTTCAATTGAAAAAAAAAATAACGCGTGCAGGGCTCCTTACTAAAACTGCAGTACTTTTTACTTGTCCACGAGGAGCCGTAAAAATTAGAAAAGCAGATATTATGCGCGAAAGAGCCGGTCGGCTTAAAAGCTGCACTCGCAAACCGTATCCCAGCAGTAACCCCCTTTATGCGACCGAATCCATTGAAGCTCCTAAACCCGGACTCCCGTGCTTTTAACCTCGAACCCATAAGTACACGCGCGTGTCTACTGTATGTGTCATATGTTTGCGCGTGTGTGTTCACAGGCTACGGACACTCGACGCCGAACACGATAAGCGGCAAGCTCTTCACCATGTTCTACGCGATCATCGGCATCCCGCTGGGCCTCGTAATGTTCCAGAGCATAGGAGAGCGGCTGAACAAGTTCTCCTCGGTCGTTATACGAAACGTAAAGCGGCTTCTCAACTGCGAGGACATTCAGGTAAGAGCCGACGCTCGCGGCGAACTCCCCCCCCCCCCCTTGCATTATTGCGCAAAACCTTACCCGCCCGATATTTGCATTCCCGAGCACTAATTGCAACCGGTTAAATATTCGGAGTTCTAAACCGACGGGGAGCCGTTGTAATTCTTTCTTCAAAATTCAATTTAGCGCCGCGTTACTTTCGAAGCGAATTATCGCGGGGAGGCTGAATTATTCTCGCGGAGCTGCGTTTACGGTTAGTTTGAGCACAAGCAGAGCGGATTATTATGAAAATTGACGCGGCAGAAAGGGGTTTCTTGAATTATTCGAGCAAATTAACGCGAATGTTGAA
This sequence comes from Ormyrus labotus, assembly GCA_035582975.1. Lineage (NCBI taxonomy): Eukaryota > Metazoa > Arthropoda > Insecta > Hymenoptera > Ormyridae > Ormyrus > Ormyrus labotus. Next base: position 23,128,348 of record JAWWEO010000021.1, read on the forward strand.
ATTCGCCGATGGAATTAACGTTCGTCTGATCTTTTTGCATTTTTAAAAATAGGCGCTTTTTATTTTATTGCGTACGTATTAAAATTGTTACCCTTTTTTTGTTAATATAGAGCGGGAAAATTGTCTTTCGCTAATTTTAATACTTAAAGTTCATAGCGTGGAAATTTAATTATTCCCTTACAAGCGGTGTAATCATTTATTCACTGGCACACTGCTGTAACTTTGAACTGAAGTTCGTAGTGAACTTTAAGTGCATGTGCACTTCTTCCCTTGCAATTTCGTTGCGAGTTTGCATCTAAATCAAACGTGACTCGCGTACTTAAATAACTTTCTCTATCCCAAAATAACTATTTGATTTTCTATAGCTTTTTACCCCGCTGCATTTCCCGCGTCTCGCGAAGTGTGCAGCGTATCGTAAGAACAATTTTGCGGGAGCGTTAACTCGATTCCGAAATTCATCCTCAGGCCTCGGAAATCAACCTAATCTGCGTGGTGACAACCTTGTCGATCCTGACGATCGCGGGCGGCGCCGCTGCGTTCTCCCGGTACGAGGGCTGGTCCTACTTCGACTCCGTCTACTATTGCTTCATCACCTTGACGACGATCGGCTTCGGCGACATGGTGGCCCTGCAGAAGGACAACGCCCTCGACAACAAGCCCGAGTACGTCATGTTCGCTCTGATCTTCATCCTCTTCGGCCTGGCGATCGTAGCCGCCTCGCTGAATCTCCTCGTGCTCAGATTCGTCACCATGAACACCGAGGACGAGAGGCGGGACGAGGCCGAAGCCCTTCAGGTAAGCTTTTTCTTTTTTTTTCACCAGTCGCCCGTGTAAAAGAAAGAGTCTGGCTCAGGTCTTTCTCAAGTCAGGCCCCAAAGGTCTAGCAATAGTCTAGACTTCCTCTTTAGCTTCTCAGAAGACTTTATCCTAGACTTTTATCTAATAGATTTTTCTTTCGAATTCTAAAGTCTGGGGGAAAAAAAGATTCCGAACACGTATTCGAACCCAGACCCTGTTCTTTCTAGGCAAGCTCAGCTCTTTACCACTAAGCTATTCTTTTTTATTTATAACATACCGCTGGCTTAGTTGCTATACCTTTTAACCTAAATATAATTCTATTGACATAAATAAATAAAGAATAGCTCAGTGGTAAAGCGCTTGCCTAGAAAGAACAGGCTCTGGGTTCGAATAGGGGTTCGGAATTTTTTTTTCCCCAGACTTTAGAATTCGGAAAAAAATCTATTAGATAAAAGTCTAGGATAAAGTCTTCTGAGAAGTTAAAGAGGGACTCTAGGTAAAAGTCTAGTATCGTCTCATCGATCTAGACTATCGCTAAACAAGACTTTTTTTTTACACGGGCGTACTCGCCAGTCGAGCGTGCAGAAATGATAAAAACCTCTCTCTCCTTATCCCATCCAGGCGGCGCAGGGAGCGGTGCGGCTGGAGGGCGACGTGATAACAGCGAACGGCTCGATCTTGTCGGGCCAGCTGGGGACGCAGGGCGAGACGGTCTCGCTGGACGACGACACGTCGGTGTGCAGCTGTCGCTGCAGCGGCTTCTATAAGAAGCGGCGGAGACCGCGCTTCACCGTGCGCCGCTCGCCCGGCAAGATCTCGCACCTGTTGCCGCTCCAGCCCCTGCCGGCGGGCAGCTCGATCGACGACGAGACGCCCGAGTACCTCGTCGAGTACCACCACCAGCAGCAGTTCGAGGCCGTACACCAGCAGTACACCGAGTTCGCCGACCTGCCCTCGCACGAGTTCGCGATGCGGCCGCCCTCGCTGGCGCCGCTGCTCCAACTGCCGCCGATCTATCAGCACCGGGCCAGCATTTGATCGGCCGACGACGGCCTCGACGCCCGTCGGGGCTTCCGCTGGGGACGGCGACGATCCCTCTAGCGATGCGCCAACTTCTTTGCGGCCTGCTGCATTCCGAACTCGAGACGGCGAACGATCAGAGCTAAGCGCACTATGTGAGAGACTGGGACGAGAAAGGGGGGAGGGGGGTGGGGGCGGGTTGGGTACCCGAACGAAGGGAACGAGCGAGAGAGAGTACTGGCTTTTATTTTCGATGTTTTCGACGGGACCTACGTACGTGCAACTTTGTGAAACTTTAAAGGAGATTCGAAATATTCATAAATGACGCATTTATGCGGAGGAATACCGTTACCAGAATCTCTCTCTTGCTTTTTCCCAGAGAGAAAAAAAAACGAAGCGAAACGAGAAACGATTTTTTCCGAATCGACGGATAATTAGTTAAAAAAGAGTAGATAGGAAATGAAGTAATGATTATACATGAAACGCATGCATCTAAAGCAAAGGATTATTTAACGAGTTAAGACGAAGACTAACGACGATAAAGTTACGATTTTAAAAGGAGACGAGGGGTGTCAGGGTGTGCGCGGATAATTAAGGAATAAAAAAAAAATAAAACTTCTTGTCGACTACTCGCGAATTTTGCCAATATATATTGCGGCGGTGTACACACCACAAATGATAAAAAAAAAAAAAAAAAACACGACGGTCGGAGCGACTTTTTTCTGTATAGTATTATAGTCTCCCCTGTGGTGCCTCACCAAAGTTCGTAACTAGTACGTATATATATGGTAGATAAAATACTAGGTTTTCTTTTTCAATTTTTTTTCCTTCTTTCGATAATAAACAAAATATCATCGATCGATCGATCGATCGTTTCGGCCACAAACCGGACGAGCTTATGTAAACAATTATATATCGAAAAAAAACAACACATTGAAAACTTGAGAATGTTTGAAAAAAAAGAAAGAGCGAGTGAGAGTTGATAAAAAGACAGAAAAAGAGAGAAAATTTAATTACGTGAAAATCGCCTTTTCCCCTAAAGATGTTCCACAAATAGGAAGGAGGTGACACGATTTAAACTCTTCCTTCTTTATGTGAATAAGATGAATTATTAATATTAAATGAACAAAGATTAATGATAATGGTAATTTAGAAAAGACTCGAAAAAATAAACAATCGAAGAGAGCCGCAGCAAAGCGCAAACTTGTCTTCTGATATACTGTAGAAAGTGTGGCGTGAGGATGTTGAAGCAAAAGACAATTAAGTCTATGAGAGTATCGTGCGAACGCGTGAATGAACGTATGCGCGAATGAACACAAAGTCGCCTCGTCCTTATATATTTGATGACAAATATAAATTAAATTAAGGGCATGAAATACTGAATTAAGAAACCGTATATAAAAATTCAGGGCATGAAATACTGAAAGTGCATTGCCATATAAGATAGAAAATTGTTATTCCTGAAAAATATTTTTAATGCAAGGCCTCATGGTTTGCAGACGCATGAAAAAATAAACTAATTCACGTTGAATTAATGAAGTCAATTTTTAACAATTGTATGTGCATCCGTTTTCTTATAGAAACCTGTGTGTGCTTATCAATCCTTTTAACGTAGCAAATGTTTTAACACTAATGTAATAATAAACAAAACTTATCAAGTACTTACGGATATATTACGGAATATTATTAATGCATGATCCTTCTTTGTTTTTTTAATATTACTTTACTCAATTTCTAGATTATATTTGACATTGTTGCCTTCTTAGGAAACACTACAAATGTGATTTTTTCTTCGTACTTTATTATCTTTGCAAATGATCTCAATGTTTTAATTTTAATACTTAAATGATGTTATTTAAATATTATTGATATTAACTTAAACACTGGATCAAACAATGATATATAAAGATTGGGTATTAATAATAAAAAAAAATTTCAGTATTTCATATCCTAAGAGGTGATTGTAGGAATCCTAAAAATAAAAGTCTTATTTAATTGAATCGTACATAGGTAGCAAATAAACTACGTTTCAATTTTCCGATAAACTTTTGGAACTTTTAAAAAAATTGTTTGAAGCAATTAATGAATATTATAAAATAAACTTTGGTAATCCGTATTATTTATCCATTTACATCTACTGAAGTCGAGGAGGATAATTTTATTATAATAAAATTACCTCGGTCATCCCTTTTAAAACTGTCACAAAACTTCACATATGTCGCGCGGTAGGCTTATTATACCTTGAACAAAAAAGACAAAACTTATGTACAAAACATTAAATATATTATTGCCGCGCAACAAAAGAAAAAATTAAGAGACCATGTGTTCCACAGCACAACTCGAAATGAAATGCTGTGTAAAAGAGCGAGGTGAGAAAGTAAATAGAGAACGAAAGAGAGAGAGAATGAAAAGTGCGCATGAAAAGACCATAGATTAAAAACCAAAGAGATTAATTATACCTACATCACACTGCTATTTGAAAAAAGAACAACTTTTACATTAATAAGACATTTTACAATTTGTACATATGAACTATAGATAAATATTATATTATATTAATAATTATTACGATTAGCAATTAACGATTACATTTACAATTAAAAGAAAGATAAGAAAAGAGGATGAGAGCAAAAGAAAAAATACTTGGCGACACGGCTTTCCCATAAACGCATATAAATATATATTCTTCCGTGCGAGAGGAAAAAAGAGAAAAACAAAACATTTTATTAAAATATGGATGGTCCGTGTTGCGAATGAAGACGCGACAACATAATGATATTTCCCAAACACATTCTCCAATTTTTCACTTCTTACATTTAACGAACGAAATTTAAAAAAAATAAATTATAAACAAGGATCGAAGTGCTGTTCGACAAAGATTACATAGTGAAAGTAACTTAAACGAAATGATAAATAAAATTAATTAATTAAATAAAAAACGAAGAGAAATGTAGTTAGTGTCGAGCCTATTGCAGCAGAACAAAAGATTTTAAATAAAATAAATCGAATTCTTATGATAGAGTGAAATAAAAACGGTTGTTTTAATCGAGTAAAGAAAAAAAATAAGGAATATCTCGTTTTCTATGTACACGAAAACATGCATATTTTACTTAAAACTTCGTAAATTCTTCCGTCGATGTTCGATCTGTTATGTGTCAAGCATACGTGTGATTTTTGAATTTTCGAAAAATTCTCGACGAACCAACTTTTGGGTTTTTAAACTGCATAACATTGTTGTATACGAAAATGAATTTCTATGTAAATTATTTTTTGGTTTAATATTCACGGTTTGCTTTTCACTCTCATCGTTCATAAAAAATTAAATAACTATAAACAAGGTCTCGTTTAGCGAGCGCTAAATTTATGTAGATTTTTCAACATTTACCCCATTGAGGAAATCGTTTCTCGAGGCGTCATTTATATCCTTTCGATTAAAAAAATATTGAATATTAATAAATAAATTTCCCAATCTTTATTATAATTAAAAATAGGCAAGAATTAGAGAAACTGAATCGTAATTGAGATATAATTACAAAATATCGAAATTTTTCATTTCTTCTCTTCTTGAAATAAGCTCGTAAAAAATTGCTTCGACAAGTGACGCAATATAGAATGAGACAAGATAAAGTTTGAAAAGATATGCCAGTATAGAAAATCTGTAAGAAAGTACGATTAATTAGTTTTTTCCGATCTTTCGTGAATATAATCATTATTCGAGTTGCCATCATTCGCGCACCTATTAAAAACATACGTGTAAGTCGCTTGATCGAACAGAAAAATGTTGATACAATATATAACAGGAAAACGGTGAAGAGCGAATGAAAAATGTCAGCTTTATTACGTGTGTCTACATTTCATAGTCACGAATTATTGTAAGCAAGAAATAAAAACGAAACTTCCATTGTAATATAAATAGATAATACATAGAGATTCTTTATGAAACGGAAAGGAGGGAAAAATCATGTATATGATTTTACGAGAGCATCGTCGATGTGATATATAAATATAATATAGAGAAACGCAGCTTCTTTCGTGCCAAAGATTATAAGGACTAAATAAATGAAGGAAATGAGAAGAATGAATAAAATAAACGCTTGTTTCGTCGCTGAATTGAAAAACTAATTAATACTTTTCAAGCTCTCCAATAAATGACATCGGAGATTACATATATACATCCCACATACTTACACCAGCTAAATTTTTATTTTTTTATTTTCTTTGCTTGGCTTCCGTACTATTTTCTTTTTTTGTTTAATTGAACGTATTTACTTATATCCAATTATAATGATTTGTAAACATAAATAACATGTGATCACATATTGTTTATATACGATCATATGTTCCTTTGAAAGTACTGGATCTTCCTCCGAACGTTCCAGATGTATGTATTACAATATACATACTGAGTTTGTTCAACGTTCGCGTTTATTTAATTAAAATTATTGGATATAAATAAATGTTGTTTAATTGAAGATAAATCCGTGAGTATGTTGCACTTACAGTTCGTCAATTCCAGAATGCGATGAAGAATTAAATAAAAATACATAAAAGATCGACATACGAAAGCCAATATACTGCCGATACACTGCGGCGAATAATAAATTGTGCATATTGTCATCAGCTTCCCCTCCGTCTTCTTCCCTCCAAAAAAGTGGTAAAATTTGGTTTTTCTACGTAAAGTATTTACTGTTGCTTTTATTGTTTGTTTGTAGATTCAAGTAAATTCGTAACAAAATTTCAATAAAAATTTGTTTTTTTAAATCATTTTTATATTTGAAAGCATAAGTTATTTTAATTACAAATATTTCATTTCAATTATTTTCAAAAGAATATCTCCATGAATGGTAAATAATAATTACCAAACGAAATGAAACTTTTTGCAGTCGATTTTGAAAATGTAATTGCAAGTTACCTTCGTATAAACGTAGCAGCTTACAAATTGTATTTATTAATTCATTAAACAGTGTCGCGACGAGTGTACCTTGTGATTGTGCCGCAAACGTGAAAACACGTATAAAATTCGGAAAAGATAGCAAAGTGAAAAGAGAAAAACCGACGAATAATAACTGCAAGGCATTGAGGAAAAATGGCCATAAAGTGTCGATAATACATAATTGCGACCGCTCATTTACTATATATAACATAAGTTGGATCTTAGCGCGAAGAGAAAGGAAATCTGAGATGAAAAATATAAGTAAAACAAAAAAACATTAGCGTACGTAAACTCTTAGGCGATACGGTACGATACGATATAGCAGCAGAGAGCGACGTACGTTTTGTTATGTATAATTCCGCATTGTACGATAAATTGTAATATATATAAAAGCGTAATGGTGAAGATTATGTGGCAGTATCTGTTCATGTTCCACGTCGACGAAGGTATGCGTAATTTCAAAGGCTTTTGCATTGGCTCGTTTCTGTACTAATATGAACAATTATTGAAGATGAATCTAAATGTTTAATGTAAATATATATTTTGGCTTTGATTCTCAACATTGTAAGTGAAGTGAAGTAATTCAATAATTTTCAGTTTAATTTCTTATTATTATATACTATTTATATAACGTAGTTTTTAATTATGTAATGTTTGTGTTGAATTTTACAATTTTATGAAGCTTTTATTATTTCTAAATAAAATTTCTTAAATATTGATTATTTAAAATTTTTATGCCAAAGTGCGTTGAATCGCTTTTTTTAAAAAAGAAGATAAAGAATAAGAGTATTTCCAGATTGTCTTCTGAACAAAGATAATTGGAGTTGCGACGTAAAAAATAAGTTAATAATTTAATTTTATGATGAAACAATTAAAATTATTTATAACAATACAATTGTAGTTTTTTCAATAATTTTTATGAATTCATAAGAAAACAAAAAATACAAAATGTAATTAATAAAACTTTCTTGAATTGATTTCAAATCTGGTTTTTAAAATTTTCTTACTAATTAATAGGTAACAGCTATTAATGCTTGCAAGAAACACTAAATTATTAATGGTTTCATAATCTTTCATATTTTATTCAAATGTGTACTTATTTTATGCCTAAATTTTTCAAGAATACTCTGTAAACTGAAGAAAATTCTTCTAAATTTTGTCAGTAAAATAAGAACCTACATGCAGTTCATGCAAAAAGTCACTTGATTCGACTTTGCATTATTAACTTATGATTACTGAATCGCCATAATTAAGAAAAATAATCCACTCGTTCGTCGTGATATTTTCGAACTTTCATCTAAATGGTATTAACGTATAAAGAGGAAGAGGAGGAAGAAGAATCGAAAAGTGAACAAAAAAGAAGGAATATTGAAGACATAAGAAATAACACAAATTAAAAAAGCCTTTCGACGTCGCTGCGAGAATTGACTAATGTACGCTTTTGCGAACTGCTCGCGATGTAGAATCCATACAATTTTTGCGACATCGGTTGATTGATGTATTATCGTTTAGCTAGCTATATAAAGGGGAGATCCGACACATGCGCTGATTAACAAAAACACACACGTACATGAACACAAAAGAATACACATTTATTTGCGAATAACCCAAACCTATACATTCAAAAAGGGCACATCGCGACTCTTTCTCTCGATGCTTTTGCGCGCGTACTTTCATTCTTGTTGAAATGGCGCGTTTATAGACTCTAATGTTCTCGAACTTCGATCATTCGGCTCGATTCTTGTATAGAAAGCGGTTCAATAGAAAATCTGTATTCAAAGAATTTTCTCATCTAATACACTTTTATAAATTATAGCTGTGTAGCGATTTTCTGAACCTTTCATTCGTTGCTCTTCATTCTGGAAAAGTAATTTCAAACGTTTCAAACAATCGCCTTAAAATTTGTGTGAATCTTAAAATTATCATTACCTTTCTTCTATGAAACTTATCTTTTAATTTGAATGAATGTTTTAAAATTTCATTGAAATGTGTTAAATGGATTAAATTTTTATATGTAGATATCAAAATGATCAGCAGCATTGAAAGTATAATATAAAAATTAAATTTTAGTAGACGTATATTTGCTTATTTCTAAAGTGAGTTAAAATTGTATTCTTTATTCATTTAATCGTTCAAAACCAAAAAGTAATAGTCCAGAATCAACGAATTTCGCTCTTTTTGAGAGCATAAGTTGCGTGATGATTAAAAGTCAACAAGAAATCTACAAGTAATGCACGTTGTTAAACAAATAATAAAGCATTTACTGGATCGCAACGACGAAAATAAAAAAGGGTCGTATCTGTAATGTACGTGCATTTCGATCTTCCCGCGTTTTTAACTTTGTATTAGATCATATATGTACAATTATTATAAAGGTATATATTAATGAGCGAAGAATTAACTGACTTATAAAAGTGTGTAAACAAAAATATAATACGATATTTGTAATAGTTGTACATTTTTGCACAATGCGACAATGATTTGATGTATCGAAGAAAGCAGACGGAAGCTATATCATTGGTATTATTACGTTGCGTAAGAGTGTGTAGAAATGCAAAGCAAAATTAATCGATTACTTTATCAATAAAATAATCGATTAGGTATTTACGTGAACGTATTTTTTGTCATATTTCACTAATAGTTTATTGCTAGTCAATAGTAATCGTCACATTACAATTCGACTTTATTCACGTTGAAGTTCTTGATTATATTATTATTAATATAATTATTAATAAGTATGCAAGGATATTTAGAAATAATCAAATGAAGCTTGGGACTAAATCAGACCAATTAAATCCATCTTTTAAAAAAATATCATCATGTAAAGACCTAATTACCAAGTCGAGCATCGAATAAACGCGTCAGTTATTTATACAATTATATTAATACAAAAAAATCTCGAATTGTATTACATGGTAAGAAGCGCCGAGTGCGAGCACGGCTGATTTCTTCTTTAAGACCAACCAAATTAAAAAAAAAAATTACAACTGCGAATAAAAAAAAGAATAAAAACGTCTGTAAGCAAAAAAGTATTTAAAAGTAATACCTACGACAGCACATATCCTTTTGTTTCAAAGATGAAGAGAGATATCGAGCCGAAGGGAAAGCGAGAAGTAGATGCGACGCGTCCTTCGTTTTCCCCAAAGCTGCCTATATGGACACTCGAATTTGACATGTGATGTGCAGGGAAAAACGAGTTCGTGCGTTGTTAAAAAAGAAAAAAATATGCGAAAACATTATTTCAATTGTAAAGGGTCGAGTTGAAAGAGAGAAAGAAAAGAAGGTAAAATGATGTAAGAGAAGCGAGTGGAGGAAAAAACGAAAAGCGCCAACTTGTATAACGACACTTCTGATTGGATCGTAATTTGTAAATTACCTAATGGACTTCCTAATTATATGCTGGTATATGATAATACATGTGTTCTGCCACAATAAAGCAGTTTTTTTAAATTACGCATCGATAATTTTATTGTCCTGTATTCATCTTTCTTTTACATTAACTTATAAGAAAAATTTCTATTTATATGACTATATTGTTTTCTCCTATTTTTATTTTATATTCTAATTATTATATTAGTTTTAAAATGTTGATTATAATAATTAAATGCTTGCCTACAAAATATTTTTTTAATGAGATTTTAAAATCATGCAAAAAATTTTTAGCTAAATAATGAATAACAAAAAAGATCCATCCTGCATTTTCTATTTGACTTTTAGTTTAAAACGTCCCTTATGCGGACATACGTAGCTCTTGAGGACCCCACGCACTTATGTGTAAAACAGTAGAGTGCACTCTTCGGTTCACAGAACCCCAGATGTTCCCGCATTCATCCAGGACGTCTCATGATACAACGAAAACTTTATTTTTGAAACACGCTCGAACCATCTGGTAAAAAAATCGTTCTGAATTTGAGTCTTTTAATTACAAATTTTTTTCCTTTTTTGTTACTAAAATTCTTTAGGTATTATGATTTTTCAAGAAATAATTATTTATAGAGAATACATTTTTATACAAGTTTAAAAAAAAATCCTTATTGACTTCAGTTACTTAGATTCCATTGTAACAATTTATCTCCATTTTCCTCTCCCTTTATACCTGTTACTGTCAAACATTCTAACGGCCGTCCTTTATTAAATGCCCACCGAGAGTCCCTCCCCTTCCAGGTACTTTTCTTCCTTTTATGGTCATCTCTGAAAATCTGTTTTCTACCTGCCTCTTCGGACCTCACGCGTTTTAGTCAGATCACAAGTAATTTTTTTTTTTTGTATATTTTATCGATGGATATATATTTTGAAGATTTCTTTTAAAGTCTAAATATACATGCTTAAGCTTTTGTAAATAAATATTGTGCGAGTTTAAAATTTCTACTATCAAATATTGTTGAGAACCAACTAAATATATTAATGGGTTGGCGGTAGATTTAAAGCATTATTTATATTATGTAAAGCAAATTTTCATATCATAATACTTTATTCGTTTTATTTCACTTTTTTTCTCCCTTTCTTCTCCCTTTGTACTTACATTTTTAACGCTCTTTTATACTGCTATTTTTTCAGATTTAACCGTATTCACATAATTATAGTAAAATGCAAGCGGAGTAATTGGCGATGAAATTTTAATGAAGAATAGCCATTTATTTTCTGTATCTTCCGCAATATTCTTTCTCGCCGCGGATAGTAAACTACTCCATCTGCTATATTGATATAAAATTTCTTATCTACTTATTGAATTCAAAGTTGCAAAAAAGTAATTATAACATTTTTATTTATTTTTATTCTTAACAAAAAATACTATTCTTTTTACAAATTTCTTAAAATAAGTGATTTATTGCTGATAGTTATAAAATAATGAAAAACTTGGAGAACTTCTAATGCAGAATGTTGAGAAAATCGTAAATAATTAAATAGATACATGATGAGTTTGAAAGTATTTTTATTGACCTGATGATTGATAGGTAACTGAAAGTGCAACGTCCTGTAATCGATTGGTTAGAAGGAGGGTCATGACCGCAGCATTAACATTGTTTAATTTTGTAATCTGTATGTCGTTAGTCATTACTATTTTTTTATTTTTGTAACAAAATCCTGAAAATAAAAACTACTTATTGTTTCATATTGAATATTGAAATGTAAGAAAATAAGCAAAATATTACGAAATTGAGAAGTAAAAAAAAACGTATAGAGTTAATTTTGATAATAATTTTCTTTAATTCGAACAAACGAACTTTAATCGTTAAATATCTTATTTCAGCAATGAAGTAATTGCTTCTTTATAGCTACGTTTCTTCCTTAATTTTCGATCACAAAAAACCTTCGATCGCTCAATTAACTTAATTCGACTAGTCATCGGTGAGTCACGTTGCAGCCGAAATGGATTAAACTGCACCCTCTAAGCCACCCCCTATCAATCACAAGGTCTAAATGTTTCGTCCATCCACACCCTTAACAAAAAATATAAAAACCAAACGAATAAAAAAGCTATCTTCGTCCAAAACTCCCATCAACAGATAGCTCTCCGCGCAGCAATTGTTGCTCGTAAAGTCAAAAACCCGCGCCAAGCATCGGAATTCCGGAAAGAAGTTCGCTCGCCAGCCCCGGCAACGCCGCTTCTCGCAGCTCCACGGGCGATCGATACTCGCCGCGGCAGCCTTTGGCAGTGCGAGCACTGCGAGCGACAGCGGCTACTTCACCGGAAATGGCTTGCCGTCAGAGTGCGCTCTCGGAGTCGCCAGCTCGCTCTGGCAACGCCGCAGGGACGCGCTCCGGCTCGGCTTGGCTGTAGCGGCGTTGCTCATTGCAGCCGCGGCGGACTATCGAGCGGTGTGTGTGTCGGGCGCTGCTCGGGCGCGGCTTGTAGAGCAGCAGCAACGACGAAGAGCCAAGACGAGGAGGACTGCGTGTGCGTGCTGCGAGGGGCGGCCGCGTCTCTTCAGGCCAACGAACCAGCGGCATTATCATGTCATCGGGCCTTGAAGTGCTGGACCTTTGCAGGCTATGCCTCGTCAAAGAGGATGTCTCGGTGCCCATCTTCGGCGACGAGAACGACATCCGCCAGATATTCCTCAAAATCACCGCTTGCCTGCCGGTCAAGGTAAGAGTCGCAGCTCCGCCATCTTTGCTCCCACACCGCTCTCCTCTTAAAGCCTTTTCGGGATCTATATAATCTTTTGCCTCCCTTTCAATTCGCGCAATGCATCTAAGCTCGTGAGCGCGCGCCTTTTTTTCTTGCCCCCGCTCCCCCACCTTTGTGTCCGCGTATGATCTGCGGCTCGCTTTACAGTGAAAGCGAGCGTTCTCGCTCTCCTCGCCTTTTTCAGAGCAGCGCCGATCTGCGAGAGCGGGGGAAATATGTGTTTATTTAGGCTTGCACACTCAATTATTAAGGCCGCCGCGCATGAGAATAATGAGTCCGGTGTACCTCGCTTTTTCCAGCGATGCGCAATTTTTTTTCTCGGAAGCCTTCCATCTTTGTCTCGTCGGAGGAAGAGAGACGGAGAATGCATGCGCGGACCTTCGCGTTCGCAACTTGCCTTTTTCCCTTTCGCTTCTCTCTCTCTCTCTCTCTCGCTTACTCCCTTTGTCCTCTCTTTCGTTCCCGAGATTCTTGAGCCTCGATCACGGTTCTTTTTTTTATTGCCGGCCCTTTTTCTTCTTTCATCAAACTCAATCCGCCAGGTATGGATTATTTTCCTGCGGTTTTGCTCGTGACTAATTCAGTCCCCAGAATTATCTTGTGCCAGAATGTCTGGATTAGATTTTTAACGTCTAAAATTAAGAAGCATTCGTTTTATAGAAAAAGTAGCCTTCGTGTCTTTGATAACTTGTTGGAAAACCCGTCTAGTCGGGTTCCCAAAATACTCCCACGAAAACTTGTTTGTTGCAATAAAGGAGAAAAAAAAGATCCCGGCGGGTCACCAACGTATATTATTGTCACAGGGATCGAGAGGCTCTCTCCGTCCTCGTCTCACTTGCGACGTAATCTCTTATTCATAGAATGGAAGCGCGCGGGCGTCTTCTGGGCGCGTAAAAACGAAGCCGGCACAAAACACGTGTTGGTCCGACCGTTACGGAAAACAGCAGGGGGTGGGGAGAAGGGAAAAAGAGAGCGAGACTATCGTATGGATAGAAGGCAGAAATATGCGCTGCATTGATTCCAATGGCGCGTCTTTGGGGGAATCGATCCGCACGTTCTCGCGGCCGAGTGTCCGTGTGTGCGAGCGTCGCCACCATTTCGCGTCGCGATCGCCGCGCGGTTTCGCTCCGTCTCTGTCTTCCCGCGAGCTCCGAGCTTATGTATTATGCACGTCCGAGGCGAGGGAAAGTGAACGACGGCTCCGACCGAGCCGCTTTGCCCGCACAGTATTGCGCTACTCCGTGCGGTTTTTATTGACTGTAATTGCAACAAAATTATGCCCCCTTTTTTTTCGAAGCCTAGTGTGAGGTAAACCATGATTTATGCAGCAGTCATGTCGTTAACTTTTTGGTTCACTAACTTATTATTGATATTGATGACGTTGAATTAATTTTAAATAATTTGATCTGAATTTTTAAAAACGGTAGATTGCAAACATAGATAATTATTTTTTAAAATAAAACTAACATAAAATTAATTTTAAATTATTATTCTTTTTAATTTTTAAAAAAATCGTAAATTATCTTAAATTAAAAAAAAAGGTCTTTTAAAAAACCAAAACAATTTTTTTATTATAAATTTCATTTTGAAATATGCTCTACAAAATTGTTTTTTGCATTACAGGTTGCGAGAGAAGACAAATTACCGAAAAAAATATGCGAAGGGTGTGCATATAAAATTGATATGCTTTATCAATTTTGGAACACATCAGTGGATGCTGAGAAACAGCTCCTGCAATGGCTCGACGATGTTGGAGGCCTCGACGACAAACAGGGTTACGTAACAGAAGTCCTCGATTCAGTAAGTATTGTTTAATTCTGAAAATATTTTTCTGAATTAATTTTTTTATCTTGAAAGTTTTTAATAAAAATTTTAAACTTCATTACTAAGAAATGAATTTATTTTTCAGAATGTGATGAAGCAGGAGCAGGGTAGTGATAGTAGATTAGATGGTAGTGTTATGCAAGTAAGCAGACATCAAAATAGCATGGACATGGGAATGATGGACAATATGTCTCTCATGACCATGTCTGGAAACGAACAACAATTCACCTCAGTTCCTATGGACACCAGTGGTACTGTACAAGCAGTCGCAGGACCAAGCACACAAACCGCACATGACCAACTGGCTCAAGGTCAAACACACTTAGTTGAAGAGGAAGAAGAAAGTGAGGAAGATGACAACTCTGATGATGGTTGTGATAATGAAGAAGGTAAACATTTGAAAATTTAATCTAATTATTTCATAAAAGATATTTTTTTGAATTGTTTTTCTAATTGTTTTTAAAAAATTACAGTTATGCCTGTAAAAGAAGAAACGGAAGAAGATCGAGGCGATCAACCTCTGGATTCAACAACGTTCGTTTCACTACCTTGTGATGAAGCTGGTCCTTCTGGGCTTCAGCAGCAGAAACTTTCAGACATGACTGAAATTCAAATGCAACAGACTGCTGATGGTGATCCTAAAACTGGGTAAGTTTCTAAATTGTATTTCATTCCAAAAGAGTCAAAGATTAGTGTTGTGGCATACACAAACAAGAAAACGATTTTTTTTTTTTTTAATGTTGATTTGCAAAAGTAAACTTGTCTTTTTTCAATAAATTAAATTCTTAGAAACTTCTGAATTTATGGTACAAATACCTGTTCTTTTTTAAACATTTTTAAATATCTTTTAAAGAGTTAGTCACCAATCTATTTTATGATATGGTGCAAATACGCACAAGGTAAGTGCACACACGCAAACCCACAACCATCTTTGGCTCTAAGTATTCAGTAATTTGATATTAAATTAATTTCAGCATTATGCATTCAATTTTAAGATAAATCTATCTAACGATATTATTTAATGTTCACAAAATGTTTTTGCCGTGCTTGTTACATTAATTCAAATTACTGTATACTTTTATTTATTATTTATGTATACACAATAAAGTAGCATGTTGTAGACATATGTTTCAATGAAGCAAGAATTTTAACTTTATTGTACATTTTAATTAATAAATGAATTTTCGTTTTTTCATTGAAGCATATGCCTTATTAGATATTACATGTACACATTGAACAGAGAGATTTTTCATATAAGATATACAATTGTTAAAAACTGTCTGCTTGGTTTAATCGCTGAAAATGTCTCTGTTCAAACTAAAGATAATGTTTACATGTTGTCGATATAACATTCCCACGCTTACGTAAAGGCACTAATGCCGCACTTGACCAAAATAGGTCAAAAGACATCACTGACGATCGATAGGTTTACAAAATCGCTGTTATTTATTAATATATAAGCTTTAATTCGCGATGCGTTATTGATACGACTTTATTGCCGGTAACTCGGCTGTATGTCCGTAAAATGCCAGATATTTTTTGTTTCTTAACGAGTAAATATTGAAGTACTCGCTTAAAAGTATCGATGATTGTTCTCTCTGACGTCAGGACTATCGGATAAATTTAATTTAACTAATAATTACATTTATAAAAGAATTGATAAAAGAAAGAATTAATCGAAAAGAAGCAAATTCTTCGCGTATTTTTGGCGCAATTTTACTGACTTTGCTACAATCGGCAAAGAAAAAAGTGTGTATTTGCAAACTAAACTCGAAGAAAGAAAAAACATGAAGCAGCTCCTGTCGACGATTATGCATTTGAAGAAGCTCGTCCACGGTGCTTGTTACGACTCAACAAAAATAAAAGGCGAGTATTTCCTTTACTTTACGTAATTTTAAGGCGTAATCCAAAATTCAAACGTATTTCCAATATTTCATTCAATTTCAATAACACAATTTTACAAAAAATTATTTTTCGAACGTATCGTTTCGATCGGCCCACTTTGAATTGTGATGACTTCGAGAACTTTTTCTCGTTTGTCTGTTTTTCACTTTCAAAGTGGTTTTTCGGCGTTATTAACACACAATTCGTTTGCTTTTCTTTTTTTTTTTTTTTTTTTTTTTATATTTTTGTAAATTTTAACCATTTTTGCGCTCGTCTTGCTTTGGCCTTTTTTGTACCTTTTGTACAGTCAGTCGGGCAAGAGTTTTCGAGCGTAAATATGATTGTTTAACTTCCTCGCCGGTTTTATTTGGCTGAATGATTCGCGAGATAAACTCGAATAATGGACAGTGATTTCCATTATCCACTTTGCCGGTTTATACACGATTTTCGTGGTTTTATTTTACTATCGCACGCCGTTTTACCATAAAAAAATAATCGCGAGTGCAGTGTAAAATGTAAACTGAAACAAAGGATCTGATTCGAACTTCCTCATTCAACGCCGATAGGATCGTCTGTAGCTGTGGTCAACGTCACTTCCAGGAAGCACAACAGAATATCAATAAAAGAGGTGAGGATACGCTTTTAAAAATTTTACTTAGAATAAGGAAAAAACTTTTATTTTACGTCTTTTGAAACCCCTAATCGTTTTAAACAAATTGGAAGCAATGTTTTCCTGTTTGATTTTTATATTAATAAAAATCAAATAAGCAAACAGGCTTGTAAAACAAAAATATACACGTTTTTAAAGAAAGAAACAAGTATTTGCGACCGTGACTAAGACGCCGACGACTCTCTAAGCTTGATAATAGTTGACTCGTTTCGTAATAAGTTTAGCGTTTTTTTTTTTTTTTTTTTTTTTTTATTATAAAATGTGACTGTGACGAAGACACTGACGACTTCAACATTTTTATCGATTTCACTCGAAACAAAAATTTCTGTTACAACCTGAAAGCTACAGAAGCAATGAATAAGAAAAGTTTCTGACCGTTAATATGTTAAGCAATACCACAGCACTTTGCACCTTGCAGAGCACACAAGCAATGCTGTTTATATATATATATCGTAAGTGTATAACGTAAATCCAAGAAAAATTGTAAAGAAACCGCAAAAAAAAAAAAATCTTAATCACCGCCTACTGCTCGTCTTGTGATATGCAACAGTTCGAAGAAGCCATTCGCGTGGTTCTGTTATATGTTATTTTGCCTCTTGTGTTAATCGTTCCAATAGGGTGTTGCAACGCTTCATGAGGCTTTACATGAATTTTCAAATGCACGACTGGTAAGCTGTACACACGATTCAGTACTGTGTACTTCGAATAATATTATTTTTGAAGGCAATTGTTTAAGAGCAGAGCCGTGATTGAATATGCAGGTTTTATTGAGTAATTTCTGGTTCCGTTTTTTTATATAGATAGATAGAAACATTGAAAGGAGCCTTAGACGCTGAAAAAAATATTTTTCATTGCAAGTTAAGGGAATATTAAGTATTTAAAATTTATTTTCATTTTTATTGCTTAAAAAAATTGATAGATTACTATGATGGATCAGTTATAGACTGCATTTAAATAATTGTTGAATCAAAATAAACTTTTCATAATTCATTGTAAGGCAGGTAATAAATTAGTCAGATAAGGCAAAATACCAAATCATTTTGGAACATTAAAAAACGCGAATATTTAATGAAAAATTTAATTTGAAAATACCGTCTTATACTGAAAGGTTCTTGAAATATAGATTTTTTGAAATGCTTAATTTATAAACGTTTTTAGTTCTTTTCCATCAAAGAAATCGATAAAATCTATTGTTCATAATATGTGGGAACGCAAACGATAGTGGTCATGAATTAATCAAATGCTTTTGGTAACCTATACATTTCTTATGAAAGTAAACGCACCAAGACTTATTCAATAAATTTTAAATTAATTAAAGAAAATGCAGTAAAGCATAGCAATCTTTTTCTCGGTGTCAGAAATAACTATCACAAATAATCATTTGCACTATATCACAGCCGCACTCAGAGAACTGCTTAATTGCATCTAATGAATCATACTAAATGACTAAATTCGACAAAAATATTGTATTTATAAATTTATGATGGCCTTTTATAAAAAGTAACAAATTAATTTTTAAAAGTTTACTGCTTAGAAACAATGAAATAAAAAGTTAAAGTGACTACTTGGAGGAAAAACAAACTGCAGTATGTAATAAAATATTTTGAGAGATTTGATTAAAAAAGGAAAGATTGCTCAGTCGGTAAAGTAGGGGGGATGTACACCTGTAGAGAAAGAATGAATTAAAATAAAGCTTTCAATTTAATTAATAAAGAATTTAAATCTCTAGTTCTTGATTAAAAATTTATTGAATGATTAAATTAATAATCACTTAATAAAACATTGTTTATAGATCTTTTATTTCTTTGAAGTTGATACATATTCATGATGGAATATCGAGTAGTTTTTTGATTCTGGGGGTTTTTAAGAATATTCAACGTGACGTTAAACAATCGACTTAATAAAAGGAAGCAATTTTTTAAAAATAAAAAGTTCAACAATAAATCTAAAGGCGCAAAACGTTGCTCAAAGCAAAAAAGTACTTTCTCTGAGTGCATGACTGAAAGCACTGTTTGTCGCTCTGGATCTCTGTCCGTGTGCTGTACTTTGTGCACCGCGCCGCTATCAAAGTATCTGGAACCTTTATCCCTTTGCAGAGACGAGACCTTCGGTGGCCTCTCGGGCATGCTTCGCCAGATTCTCTCGCCCTCCTCCGAGAATGACGAGATGAACTTCTCGACGAGCGGCGGCTGTTGCAACGTGCTTCAACAGCAGCCGTCGCCTCTGTATAATACCCACCACACGTCCGTCCTCTCCTCAAGCCTTCAAATGCCGCCTCCGACTTCTCTCAGTCACCATCATTTGGTTTCTATGCAAGAGCAGCAGCAGCAACAACAACAACAGCAACAACAATATCACGATCAAGTACAGATTCTTACCGAAACGCATTCCTGCCCCAATTGTGGTACCAAACTAACGTACCATATCAGAACGGCTCATCGCGATCAGGCGGATCAGTTACTTGATGTGGGCGAAACCCAGCTGATGCGCTTTACGTGCCACGCCTGCACGAGAACGTTCCTTGCCCAGAGTCACATGAAGGTGCAAAATGACCAACATCAACAGCAGCAGCAACAGCAGCAGCAGCAGCTGCAACAACAACAGCAGCAAATGGTTCACATCTCACCCAGGATGCAAACGAATCTAACGAATCCGTCCAGTCCCAATCAAACTCATTATCAACCAACGACCGGGCAAGTTGCTCATCAGCAGCAGGTCACCGGGCAAGATAAGAACTTCTCGTGCGATCGATGCCAGGCCAGCTTCCGCTACCGCACTCTGCTGGAGAAACATAAGAAGATGCACGATATGGCCGCAGGTCAGGACAAGCCCTACTCCTGCCCTCGCTGCCTCATGAGATTCGAGACACGCAACCTCTACAACCACCACGCCAAAACTCACAAGCCAATAGTCAACCAATCCGAGCGATCAGCGGCTAGTGGCGCTAATGCCACAGCAGCCGGTGGCTCCAAAGATAGCGGAGGAGTTCTCTACAACAAGTCCAACAACACCTATCCCTGCGAGACCTGCGCCAAAGAATTCCCGACCATCGAGTCTCTCACTTCCCACAAGGCAGTCCACCGCTCCCGACCGCTCATTTGCGACGTCTGCGGCAAGGGCTTCACTCACCGCAAGTACTACGTGGTGCACCAGCGAATACACACCGGCGAAAGGCCTTACTTGTGCGCCATGTGCGGCAAGTCGTTCACCCAAGCCTCGACGCTCACCGTCCACCGGCGTTACCACACAGGAGAGAGACCGTACACGTGTACTCTCTGCGGGAAGGGCTTCGTCACGCGCACGATTATGCTGAACCACATGAAGAAACATTAAAAGAAACGTGATCGTGAAATTAGAGAGCTCTTGCTGAAAGTAGTCTGAGTAGGTTAGGATCAAATGACGGAAGGCTGCTGGACATTTCTTTTCTTGATTCGATTATTTTGTTTTAGACTGCTAAAGAATTGCGCCTTGAGTTGTTTAAGTTATTCGTTAAAGTCCAGCGTAGGGAAGTGATTTTAGTTAATAACGATGAAAACGAATGGTGATATCTAATGTATACTAGAAAAATACAAAGTTATGCGATGTAACGAGCCGTAGAAGCCAAATCTAACTAGAAAGGGTACAAAAACGAATATTAAAAAGCATAGCCTTAGATTATCCAAGTGTCAAATCGAATACCCAAACTTTTGAATGTAAAACACGAATCGTCGAATGTAATCACTGTGATATATTGTTTCTACGTTTATATAAATATATATGTGGTAATAAGTTAGGCAAGTTCGACGTAAAAACTAAAACCTATCATTAGCTAAATTGAAATATAAAGTTATTTAAAAGAACTATGCGCATAGTTAACAAAGAAGTATTACAAATAGGCGAGAAGCAAATTTTAAATACAAAAAGATAGCGATTTATTTACTCGGTAAGGCCCCGCAAGGCTTTATTAGGGAATTCTACGGTGCCTTTTATCGAAGTACATAAAAAAAGTGATACGCAGTGCTCAATTCTGTATTCACAGTAAACTTAGCTAAAGTGCCATCTGCCCATTTTGGGCTTAAAAAAACGCGATTGTAGGTATTAAATTAAGCTAGGAAATATTCAATTTCTAGTCAATTTTAATGCAACGAAATTTAGATAACAACTTCGTTGCAAAAATCAAAAAAGGATACTTTGATCGGATTAACGATTAAATCAAAGTGCTTGTAGTAAGAATACAAAAAATATTACAAATAAATACAAAAAATATTAGCATAATAGATAGTAAGAACAAATACGCTTAAATATATTTATACGTATGTTCGGTTAATATCGATGGATGCTTAGCTTTTAGTTAGTAAACTGTCAAACACTAGATAAAAAAACTTATTTCTTGTCACTCTGTAAAAAGATACTTTATTTTATTAATTACGCATGTGACAAGAAGTTTTAGTTCGCAGACTTTTCTAGTACTACAGTTTTAAATGTAATTTCTTATATTTCGATGTTATTATTTTATTTATTGCATTAAACTTTATCTGATTGTTAGAAATTCAGGAAGCACATTTTACAGTTACGATTGGTGTTAAATTAGATATTTGTTTCTGTTTTACTTTTTCCGTTCAACAGTAGACGAAGCGTTACTTGATGTTGGTATTGAAAAATAAGAAAATTTTATACGAAAATCGAAATATGAAATACTACTCATAATTTTCTTAGCTTGAGCATAAAGTCAAAAAAATATCGAGCTCAGAGAGTCTAGTTATATTCTACTTCTTATACAGTGTAGTGTAGCCTCATAAATTACAAAATCGTATATAAACTTTTAAATTATCGACTAATGAAACATTTACTTCGCATATTTTTTTATCGATCTCAACTATCGAAGATTGAAGAATTATTTACATTTCATCAGGTAAGAGTTATTTTGTTGTAATCAATATGTATTAAAAAAGTGTTATTAACAATAATAAAAAAATTATAAAAACAATTTTAAATATATATTAATTCTAATAATTCCTTTAAAAATGTTTAGTTTTTTTACACGTTTTCTATACGTACTTTATGGATATTTAATTGAGAAAAGTTGTAAAAATATTTTTATTTAACAAAAAATTTTGGCAGTTAATTTGTTAAAATAATTTATTATTCACGTGAAGTATTTTTTTTAATTGTTAGTCGTCAAAAACAGGACTTCACACTTCTATTACATTTATTTAAACAGGTAGGTGTAATTTGAATTATTTAAGTGAAAAAGAAATTTTATATCGAAGAAACAAGTTCTTTTTCTATTGTGGTACTTGCTGCAATTCCTACAGATACAGAATAAATTTTCTGTGTGCATAATGTGACGCTGTAGAAATTTTATTTATTCTCCGTAATGCTGACGTCAGATTTTACGTGAGATACTGTAAAAATCAATAAAAAAGATATGCGTGTATGTAATACTCGACAAGAAACAATTTTAAGTACGTACGTTAGGGGGAAAATTGAGTTTTTCAAATGGATGCCATATACAGACGCGTAAAATATTTATTTTTTTTTTTATCAAATACGTAATCTTAGTTGATTCTTTAATAGGTGTACAGAAAAAGAAGTAAAATTAGTTGAATCTAATACAGTGATTTTAATCATCAATTTATTACAATAAAAAGTTAGTTCAAATTTTTACTATTGAAATATTTAGAGTATTTAATTCATGTTCTAAAGCTTTATTTAATTATGAAATTTACATTTTTTAACCAAGTTTTTGAAATTCAATAAAAATTATTCTATCTTGCTAGTTTTATAAAATATGTTTACTAAGAGAAAGTAAAAATAGTCCAATAACTTATTTGGTTCAACTAAGACTATTTCTTGTATTGATTGGCAAACAGGGATTCTTATTAGCTAAGCCATCGTCGATGTACCGAAAGCTTAGAAACACTCTGAATAAAGCACGTTTGCGGTGTTTGACGAACCAAAAAAAACCTTACTGCTTGACGCGTGTGGAAAATGCTTCGAAGCCAAACAATCCACGAAGACTTGCAAAGCACTTATCCACGACTTACCGAATCTCGTGTCTTTCTTTCCAGATACTTTGTGACAAAGCTCACGATGCTGCAAGACGCGGAGCAGCAACAGTCGCAAGTTGCAGAGCACCAGCAAGTCTTCACAGCGGACGAGCAAGCTACGCTACTAATCGCAGCGCAGAGCCTCGACACGAAAACCGAAGTGACGGAAAACGGACTGGTGGTAGTACCACAGGGCATCGTCCTCCAATGCACGCTGTGCGGTGAGGCTTTTGTTGATGAAACCTCACTTGACTTCCACCTCAAATCCCACGAAGAGCAGCAGCAACAGCAGCAAGAAGAGACGCTCATCGAGGAGGCGGAAACGACGGTTATGCTCTACCCCTGCGAGCAATGTGGTCGCACCTTCAATGACGAAGATGGCTTTAATAAGCACCAGCAGCAACAGAATTGTCAGCAGCCCGAGAAACTCTATACCTGCGAGATTTGCGGGTACAGCAGCGCACACAGGCAGAATCTGGCGACTCACCAACGCCGTCACAATCTAGAATACAAGTACAGCTGCGAGATCTGCGGTGCAGGCTTTTACGCGCGAAATAATTACCAAGAGCATTTGTCGGCTGTGCATTCCCGAGAAAAACCCTTCCAGTGCGAGATCTGTCAAGCAACCTTCCGCTACAGACAAGGATTGAGGCTGCACGCGAAGCTACATCAACCAGACTACGTACCGCCGCAGAAGAAACATTGCTGCGAGGTGTGCAACAAACGTTTCTGCCGCAAACAAGTACTGCTAGTGCACATGAGGACGCACGGCAGCATAGTGCCGCAGAACGAGTACGTCTGTCACATCTGCGGCAAGTCGGTGTCTAGCAAAACCTACCTGACGGTGCACGTAAGGAAGCACACGGGCGAGAAGCCACACATTTGCGATCTCTGCGGCAAGGGCTTCATTTCACAAAATTATCTAAGCGTGCACCGCAGGACGCACACCGGCGAGAGGCCGCACAAGTGTACTCATTGCGACAAGAGATTTACCCAGAGGACTACCCTCGTCGTGCACCTTCGCAGTCATACGGGAGACAGGCCTTACCCCTGCACATGCTGCCACAAGAGCTTTGCCAGCAAGACGATGCTTAACTCGCACCTGAAAACTCACGCTAAACAGAACGCCAGGGCCCAGCAAGAGCAGAGAACGCAGCTAAATCTGCAGCAGCAAAATCTATTGCTGTCTCCTGAAGATGAGGCGCTACAAGAACAGCAACAAGTGCCCGTCGTAGCCGATTCTAATAGCACTGGAATCGTGATGATTCCAACCTAGAAAGTCGCGCTGTTGTGATTCTTTTGAGTAGCGCAGCTGCATTTATATAGTGGGACGAATTACTTGGTACACCAAAACTTAGCGAGATTTACGAGCTGAAAGTTAACTTTCTAATCAAATGAGCAAAATGAAATGAGAAAATCTTAGATACATTTATATATTATGATCTTTTTACTTTTTATAATTTTTATTTTTATATCAGCGTTACGTTTTATAAAAGTTTATTCATTTGAAAAGAATTCGAAAGAATTTAAAAAAACAAGTATTTTTTAGTAAAGAATTTTTGCAAGTATTATACAATTCCCTAAAGATTTATTTGACATTGTAAATAAATTATTTTCTCTTTAAGTATTGGTGTAGAAAATATATTCATAAAACATTAATAGAGATTAAAGAACTTCAGTTGACTTAGCAAGGTGCTTTAACGGTAATGCATTTTAGATTATATTACTTTAAGTATTTCGAAATACAAGTCTCATGATACCAAAATATTTTACTTTTCGAAAAAGTAAGCGAGAATTATATTCGCAATTTGACATTTTGTGCCAGTGTTTCGAAGTACATTCAAAGAATTTAATTATCACCTGTGAATTTATAATTGTAAGTTCTATTGAAAATATTTAAAGTATTGAAAAAATGTTCAGTATATTAATAGAATTCGAATTTCTAAAATTGTATTGTCAATATATTTTCACAGATATTTTTTATTTAATTTAGACCTATTTTTTCTCTAATTTTGTTATATTTTTAAATAGTAATAAAATTGAACAAACGGAATATTTTGAAATTAAACATGCAGCTTACTCCGCTCAAAATTGGCTTTTAATTTAAGTTTGAAATATAAGAACAGCGATTAAATAGATGTTGAGTCCATATTGATCTCTTGATTTTAGAATGACTTACGTTTTATAAGAATTTATAATAGTATGAGTAACTTTATTAGAATGTAATCTTGCAGCTGCGTTACTGAATATCTTAGCTTACAAAAACATGCTTTTATTCCGATTAAAGACAATTTTGTTTTCTTGATATAAGTGCGTTGTAGTTACAGCTTAATTTTTATTGAAAGATTTATTAAGATCTTTTGTATGAAAATATTTTGTTTAAATTTACTACTAGACTGATTTTTTTGCTTTTTTTATACTCGTATTTTTTACTTCAAGATGTATCTAAGAAAGTTCAAAATGTTTTTAAATTATTTGCAAAACAAGAAAATATTTTTAGTATATAGGAGACAATTATCTTGAACAAAACAAAAATCCAGTGATATCTATTAATAAATAATCAATACAAGAAATCCCTCCAAAATTGTTTTGCAATTAATCTATTATCATTTCCATGAAACTTACGTTATGCGCCTTCAATAAATTTGACAAAGATCTCACACAAAAATACAATATTGAAGTTGATGTAAGTGCAATAACGTGTACTTCCGACAATAAAATTACACTAACGATGATAAGGATTTAAAATTTCAAATAAAAAAAAAAATATGGGCATTGTATGCAATTTTAAATAGTAATACAAAAACTCGTTATTTCACAGCCTAAGTAGAATTACTTCACATGTAGATGATTAATTAATAAATCTTTCAGGTTTTTTAATTATGACAAGAAATTAATCATTACTAAAAACATATTTCAATAGTATCATTTAATTTTGCAGAAATTATAACTTTTAAAGTGACTTCAGGCACTCGAGATTACGTTACCCTTTTTATACAAGAAAAAAAAATATAAAATAAGTTATTTATCTTAAGAAAGCGCTCGAGTCAATTGAAGTGGACTCGTTAACATAACGAATTCTGTGAGTTATTTTTTATGTACATGCATAAAAACTTTCAGGCCGTCCGTATACTGTTCGATACTGATATATATTTCACAACTTTTTGCGTGTAGTTTTCGCTTTGATACTTATTTTTTAATGCACAAAAATACCCCATTAATACTTTGTATTGAAGCATATCTGTTTGTAATCTGAACAATATTTCAAAAATCAAACTCAGAATTAAAATCTAAACACGTTATTTATTTTTATTAAAAAGTTATCTTTGATTTTCTGAATAAATATTTCAAGAATTTGAAGTGTTCTAAAAATGAATTATTTTTACTTTGAGCAAAAAGATTTATAATTTAAAATTACACGTAGATTTGCTTAAAATACAAAGGGGGAAATGGCAATAATGAAAGAAACTATCTTGTGCCTTAGTTCCTATCACAAGGTGTTAAAAACTGTAATTTCTATAAGACTTTTAAAAAAGTAACAGTCAGAGTACTTTGTACCGATGCCTGAATACATATAGACTTCAATAGTTTGATGATACATTTTATAACGCTATAGCCGCGTTTGTTGTGATTTTTCGAGGATTGTGGTTTGATGTTCACTGCTTAATGCACTTAAATCAATTAATTTCTGGAATTCTAAATAATATTTTTGTAAATAATACATCGTATGTGATACAGTATAGACGTTAAACGCCATAATCGTTTAAAGTAACATAAAACAAGCTTGGACGTAGAAAGTACACTTCCTGTAATAAGTCCAGAAACATTTAAAAATACTAACAATAATTATAGAGATAAATGAGCAAAAATATTAATATTTTAAGTATTAAGTTTCTTCCAAATAATTTTTTTATATTCAATTTGAACTACTGCTATCGGTATCTATTTAGAATTTCAGAAATACGTCAAAAAATAATACTATTAGTACATCGAATGTACGCTGCGTTTTTATGCATTCCGTGAGAATAACTGACTTGTTTAGTCATAGTTGAAACATAAGTCTATTTTATAAAAAAAAAAAAAAGAAAAAGAAAAAGAAAATATATATTTAAAAAAAGATTATAAACAAACCATTACCCGATAATAATTGTGCACTTTTTTCGAAAAGTTTGTAGCTTATTGAGCACTTGTTTGTGATTGAATTGTGTAGGCGCACTATTGATTTTTAGATTGTGTGCTAAACCACCGATTTTTGTGGAACTGAGACTCGGTTATTCCTTTAACGGTGCATTTTAATAACATGATAACCGTTCAAAAGAATTTTTTTCTGTAAACTCATTCCGATGAATAATTTCTCTTTTTACGAGAGGAAACAGCTTTTGTATTCCTATTTTTCTTCAAACAAGGAAGTTAAACGTTTTATTATTTAGATGCTTTATATTATAGTTGTACGTTTTCTCATTTTTTTATTTAATAAAGTAACAATATGAATTTGCGTGATTATCATTTTCTGACCAGTTCCATTTTCCAATCCTGTTACTAAATTAATTTATTTATTAATTAAACATGCATTTCAAAAACATTTTTTCGATTAACTATTGTAATGTTTCCCTCCTAATTAACTATTAACTTTCATTTTTAAAGACAAGAGGTTCATAAATCCTATATCATTTTATTAATTAAAAATCTTTAGATATAATTTTTTAAATAAAATTTTTAAATAAAAATTTAATTTGGAAACGTTTTTCTCAGATTACGTTTACTTTTTTTATAGTATGTTACTAAATAATTTTCACGACATTCTTAAAATATTTTAATACAGAAGAATATTAACTTAAACGAACTACTTTCTTTAAAGCAGCTTAATATTATAATTGATTTCCTGTTTATCAATGTTTTAATTGATACCTCTTACTTTATGGTATTCGCTGAAAGTAAAAACGTATGTTTAGACCGAAAAATAATTTACTGTACAACTAGTAAATCAAATTTAAAGCATCATTTAGTAGTCTTATTAAAAACGTTGTTTAAAACATTTAAAATCTCTCACAATAAGTTTCGTTTCGCGGGCGTTTTCAAAAACAGTGCAAGTGGCAAAATGAAAAGAACCGTTTTAACGAAACTCTTCTCAGCCAAAAGCTCTCATCATTCAATGAAAAAGCATACACCGCAACGTCAGATAAACAAGTTAAGCGATCTTCGACATATAACGCAACCCTAAATCTAGTTAAAAAAATCTCTCGACTAAACAAACTTTCAAAAAAAGGCATAAACGTTTGCTTGATTGTCTGTGCAGAGACGACGGCTCCATTCTCATGCTGTTCAGCCCCGAGGAAGCTGAGGAGGACGAGATCAAGGACGGCGACTTGAACATTCAAGACTTCGAACAGTACGAGGAGATCGACGAGCAAGCTCCCGAGCCCTCGGAAGTAGTCAATCCTGTCGCCGAGAGTGAAGACCACGACTATGCCGAAGTCTCCGCGGAGAACAGTGACGAAAAAGAAGACATTCTAGAGGTCAACACGAAAACTGCTGAGCCCATCCGCAGCCTCTTAGTTCGCATGGAGTCGGGTGTGCTAAAACGACTTTTCCAATGCAGTCAATGCGACCAGGTGTTCTCGAGCGTGAGGCATTGCGTGAAGCACATGTCGACGGGCCATCCGCGTAGTCGCAAGTACCGCGTGGCTTACCGTTGCAAGACCTGCCAGAAACTCTTCCGTACCAAGTACGGCTGCGAGAATCACATTCAGGGCAAACATAAACATCGCACGTTCCAATGTCGGTTTTGCGATTTCGAAACTGCCAGCATGACCTACATCCGCAAGCACGAGCGCAACCACATGGACGACTACGAGATGCGCTGCGACATCTGCAACAAGGGCTTCGCTTCCAAGACTTATCTTGAGAGGCACATGATTAGTCACACCGGAGAAAAGCCCTTTACTTGCGAGGTCTGCAATATGAGCTACGCTGACAAACGCAGCTTGTTGCTGCATGCAACTGTACACGACCCACAGGGCAGACCGAAAAAATACACTTGCGAAGTTTGCGACTACTCGAGCTTTTGGAAAAACGCTGTCAAAACGCACATGAAGGTGCACACCGGTGCTAAGGTCATTTGCGACGAATGCGGACAAGCTGTGGCCAGTAATTACTATCTAAAAATTCATAAAAGAATTCACAGCGACGAGAAACCGTTCACTTGCGATGTTTGTAATAAGGGCTTTAGGCAGATGAAAAACTTGGTGGTCCATCAAAGAACGCATACCAAAATTAAGCCTTATACATGTACCGTATGCAACAAGAGCTTCTCGCAGAATGTTTGGTTAAAAAGGCATAAATGCAAGCCCACGTAATTAAAGACTGATAAACGCGTGTGTTAGAAATCAGTTGTACAAAATATTTTAAGATTAATGATTTTTATGAGAAGTAGATTTAATTTTTTTGAAGCTTTCATTAGGACTATTACTATTGTATAAAAGAATGACGAAATTAATACAGGAGATTGAAAGTTGATAATGGACAAATATTCGATGTAGTCTCGTATTTCAGTTCTTACCGACAATTAAGTTTTTCTTTGGATAAGAATTCTTAATAAACCGAAACTGTACATTTCTTAGATCAAACTACTTTCATTAAAATAGTTTTTCATAGATAGACCAATTGTATTTACACTTTTACATTATATTTAGTCTTTAGAGAATATATAGAATGTCGAAGATCTCGTTAAAAGTAATTAATTTTATCTTAATCTTTAAATTAATAACATTATGATTTTAAACTAAAATTGTTTATAAAAAAATAATTTATTATTTAATGCAGGTCTTCGACATTTTGCCAAAATTAAGCCGTCAATACCCAATCATTGCATTTTAATTTTTTATTTCCCCGAGAAATAAATTATTTTTCTTTGTACTAATAAAATCATTAACGTACATTTGAATGCACTGAAATTAAAATGTAAGTAATGTATAATTAGGTACAGAATACTTTCTATAAGAGAATATTTGATACCTACAATTACTAATGTGATTAAAAATCACTTCTGATTTTGAAAATGTTCACAATAATTCTCTACTATATTGAATTTAAAGTCAATACATCAAATCTGGCTTGGGGTTTGAGTTGGTCAAATTGTAATTAATAATTAATAATTTGAATTCTAATTTTTAAGATTTTAATTTTATTTGGTATGCTGAAATGAGTAGATTATTAATTTAAATAACATTGATTAACCTCATATTCAATTGAGCCAAATTCTTTAAACCCTTTTAAATTTTGCTCTAAGAAATCAAAGAAATTTCTGGTAATTTTAATGCTGATTATGTTGTTGACAACATAAATTTAATTAAAAGCAAGAGCCCCTTGTATATAAAGATGAATCGTTCGCGCAATTACTTTTCTAAATTTGAAATCGATTTAAAACAGCCCGTTATTAAAATGTACCATAGATATGTAAAATTACTTTTTAAGAAAATTAAAAGCGCTGCTCTTGCATGTTTTGATAAAAAAAAAGTTCTGTACAGTAAATGATTTTATTTTGATGAAAAAAACTTATTGTATCGCAGTAACAGCTTCTTTGTATAAGAAATTTTAAAGAAAAGAAAATATATCGATATCAATATAAGATTTGCTTTGTCAAATTTATTCGATTATCATTACACAGCCCATTGAATCTGCATATTATATATTCGAGAGTAAGTAATTTTCTAAAAATCATAAGCACGTTTACTATTAGAACTTAGGCCGACAGATAGAATCTAACCAAATCTCTAAATACTCTTCTTAAAAATCTACTTTTATAATTTTAAACACCGGTATGCCCTACTCGACTTCTCGAAAGACGACTAATGTCACTCTTATTGTCCATTTCAGGGCAAAGCGCACGAGGACGAAAGTGCCGGCAATTCTACAACGAAAGCGTAAGCACGAAGTAACTGAAAGTAAAGAACTGAATGCACAAAATTCGACGTCAGCTCCGATTCTCGTCACTAATCCTTTAAAAGTCGAGTCTATTCTCAAAAATTTAAATGTACTCCTAGTGCAGACTAATTCACCGTCTACGATCACTGTCGCTCCCTCCAACAATGAGGATGAGCTTGAAGAAGTAGTGGAGGTACATCCTTGCGACTCGTGCGACGAAACCTTTACCGACCGTTCGGCTTTGATAATCCATAAAACAGAGAAGTCTATCGTGCGCACTCGTGCTGCTTTACGCGAGCCGATCGTCAAGTACACCTGCGACATGTGCAAACGTCTGTTCGCATCTAAAGGCATGCTAGCTCGTCATTATCGGAGTTGCGGTGTCCTGGAAATCAACAGCGAAAACAGTTCTGTTCGCCGTCGACGAACTCGCAATCCAGCCCAGCCACGCAAGCTAAACGAAAACGGGGAGGAAGAACCGGCGCCTTGTCAGAAGTGTAATAAAGTATTCAAGAAAGAAAAGTATTTGCGCGTCCACATGATGACAGCTCACGGCGAGCACATCGTTTGCCATCTGTGCGATCTAAAGCTGGACTCGGTGGCTCTGCTAAAAACTCACATGAACGAGGTGCACACCGGTGCATTCACCGAATTCTGTAGTATTTGCAACAAAGGTTTTCATTTGCGTCAATCGTTAAAAGTGCACTTAGCTGCCCACGCCAGGGACGACAAGCCGATGGTGTGCGACATTTGCCAGAAGAGCTTTCGCCACGAGGTTTACCTGTGGAAGCACGTCCAAATGGTACACGTGGAGCTGAGAGACAGAAAGAAGTACCAGTGCGACGAGTGCGGCTACGAGACGCCATACAAAACCTGCTTCACCAAGCACATGTACAAGCACACCGGCGAGGGACAGGTCGAGTGCGAGGTTTGCGGTAAGCACGTGCACAAAGCCTACATGAAGATCCATTTGCGCATCCACACCGGCGAGAAGCCGGAGATTTGTGAGTACTGCGGCAAAGGCTTCAGTGCCAGAAAGTACCTCATGATGCATCGAATCACTCACACGGGCGAGAAGCCCTACCAGTGCCAGATTTGCGGCAAAAGGTATACTCAGAGAGGAACGCTGACGCTCCACTTTAGAAAGTACCATCCCGGGGAGGTCAGTGAAACTAAGAGGAAAAAAGTAGCGCCGAAAACGCAAGAGCAGATCGCTGAGCGATCGGACGAAACTGAGATTAAAGAATTGGATAATGATGCTCAGGAACTGCTGGAGGTGCTCGAGAGCGAGGAAAGTGCAGAAGAAGAAATGAGAATGGAAGTTTTGGAGGAAGATGGCGAAATCGTGTATGAAGTTGTAGAAGAGCAAGCTGAAATTACTTAGAAACATTAGTGTAAATTGCCTCGGAGAATCTTAAAAAAGTCTTTTAAGCAATTTTTTATACCATCTGTTACATAAGTTAAGTGTAAATTATTACCTGTAGATTTTATAAAACTTTGATGTTACTTGTTATATCTAGAAAAACAGCTTTTCTAACTTCAAGTGAAAGTTCATGCTTGTGGAATCTTGTATATTGTTAGTGAAAAATAAATAAGAAATTTATTGTCTTAAATCGATACCCAATTTATTTAATTGAAAAATCAAGTGAAAATGTTTAAATATTAATAAATAATATTAATCCAACGATTTAAAAGTTTTGAATTCTCTTAATTTTGCAAAACGCGGTGAAAAGCAAGCATGTATTACATTAAAAACATCGCCGACATAAAAATCCCTTGTGTATATTTCAGATACAACCGCAAGTCCAAGAAGTCAAAAATCTTCGAATGCACTTACTGTTCGATGATCTTGCCAAGCGATTCTCAACTAGCTCTGCACGTCCGCAGGCACACGAATAAATGCTATGGGTGTACCTTTTGCGGCATTCCTTTAATCTCCAGTGAAGCTCTCAGTCAGCATCTCGGCAAGTACCACAAAGATGCGTGCTTCGTTTGCCCCACCTGTCGGAAGTGTTTCTCGACCAAGCACGGCTTCACGCTTCATACGCGCTCTCATTACGGAAAGAACGCCAAGGAACCTGCTGCGAGTAAGAAACACCCAAAGAAGAGATTCGCTTGTCCAGTGTGCAACACGAAATACACGTCGGCCGCCTATCTGTCTGTGCACGCAAAGCTGCAGCACGGCGACGAAAGTACTCGGGACATTTATAAGTGCCAGCAGTGCGAATTTACCAGCAACTACAAAGCGAGTGTACACAAGCACTTGAAAAAGCACACGGGCGAGAATCTAGTCACTTGCGAAACTTGCGGAAAGAGAATGGACAAGTTTTATTTAGCGGTACACTCGAGGATTCACACTGGCGAAAAGCCCCATGTCTGCAAAGTATGTAACAAAGCTTTTGGCGCAAAGAAGTACTTGGTTGTCCACGAAAGGACGCACACTGGCGAGAGGCCATATCAGTGCACTTTTTGTGACAAAAGGTTCACGCAAGGGACACCATTGAAGGATCATGAAAGGATACATTTGAGATATGTCGAAGATGATACAAATATATAAAGTTATTTTTAACGAAGCTAGCATTAAGATTAGAATTAGTTTACATATATTTTTTACTAACTATTTTTTATAGAAAAAATGTGTTGATTAAGTATACAAATATAAAGATTGTAAATTATTTGTATCATATAAGTGTACAATAAATGCTGAGTTTTTTAATATAATCGTGCATTTTTTTAATGATATATCAGATTAATATCGATAATATAAGGTAAGTTAATTATTTCAAGTTTACTTTTGAGAAAGTGTAATGGAGGGATTATAAAAACAACTCAAACTCAGCAAAGAATCTTTACATTTTCCTTGGAGACTTGAATTGAAATTAAAGCGAATCAATGTAGGAAAGAAATTGGAAAAAATTTGTTGATTAACTGCAGCCATCATTTTATTTCCAGGTCCTCACCTTGAGAAGAAAAAATGTAAAAATAAATGCTTGAAATTCAAAACAAGGATGAGGAAAAGTTGGATGAATCAACAACAGTAATAGCTGGTTTAGCAGTAATGTGTTGACTCGGATTAAAATTAAATTTGTATCTTGTTTTTTCGAAAGTCGTACGATAAATGTTTTCAGAGTGATTGAGTTCCATTGTTTACTATATTCCAAGTGCTTCCGAATACAGCACCGCTTGGCATTATCGGATCAAGTATCTTTGACTCAAGTTATTTAAGCGAAATTATATCCTAGTGGTTCACCCAAGGATCCGCAAGCAGGAGTGCAAATACCTAACTGTGGCCGAGAAAATTTTTTTTTTTTTCACCAAAGCAGAGCTGCTCGGCCGCATGAACGTGAAGCACTGCGTTAAGAGCACGTTTGTTTAGAGCCGCGGCTTCGGTTATACGCAGGCGGTATGCACTGAACAGATTGTAATAGTACTCGAGTGGAAAAAGAAAAAAATCATTCGCCTCTAAGAGTCTGTTGAATTAAACAGCAAAGTTTACGTAAAGTTTAAAGCGTGATGGGATTTAAAGATAAAGCACATATGTAACTACAGACTTTTGTTCTGTACTTTGTGCTAATCCGAGAACTTTTTACCAAATTGGAACACTTTTAACCGAATTAATAAACGTAAACACAGACGTTTGAGATCTTTTGAATTAGTATTAAAAAGCATTCACAAAAAGTGAATTTTCACTTTTTAAAAACATTTTTATATGCAATGACGAATAAAATATTTAAGATTCAATAGTTCTTTACATTATTTCTGAGTGGGAAACCAGCTTTAATAATTTCCAGTTTCTAGAAATAAACTGAAAAACCGTAACTACTGCGATATCATTATATAATATACGTACACTTTTTTAACCAAATTAATAGCGTCATGAGATCTTACTAATTTTTACTTAGCTTAATTTTTATTGACGAAAAACAATTCTATTTTTACATTTAAGCTTGCAAACGAACTTGATTTCTTAGGAAATGAAAAAAGTGAAACTATAACATGACTAAAAACTAAAATTGCGAGCAAAGAATTTTATATTCTTTGGAAAAACAAACAAAACAAATAAATTCTAAAAAAAAACCAACGTGAGTATCATCCGAGGTGCATCGTTGACTCAGCCCACGTTTTTATTTCAAATTTCAGATTCGCCTACCCCCAGCGTTATTACCCTATGACGGTCTTGGCAGGGGAAAATAACTACAAGCGGCCCTCTTCGCCCGCCGTAATCACGAAGAAGAAGCAACAAATGAAAAAGCTCGAGTCGGAGCTGGTCGTCGTCAAGGTTGAGGAGGACCACAGCGAATCGTTTCTTAACGAGGACACGCCTCTGTCCTACCATTGCAATCTTTGCAACATCTACTTTGCCAAGCAGCCCTTGCTGGACATGCACATTATGATGCACCACAAGGTAAAGAATAAGTACGACTGCGCACACTGCGGCAGGAGCTGCCGCACGGCTTTGAGCCTTCGCCAGCACATGAAGCGCCATAACAACGTCATTGTTACGCGCTCGAAAAAGACTGAGGAGGAAATTCAGTCGGAGGAGGAGCCTCAGCAGCAGCAGAACTTTCTGTGCAAGACCTGCGGCAAAACATTCCATCACAAAAGTAATTATCAAAAACATCTGTCGCGGCACATTGCTGGCGACCTCACTTGCAAGCACTGCCCGAAGAAGTTCCGTCTCTTCCGCGACTTGACGCGACACGAGAAAACACACTTCCTTCCGAGCTACGCCTGTAAGGAGTGCGAATACGAAACTACAGTCTTAGCTGCTCTACATATACATATGACCAGGCACACGGACAAAGGCGAGCTGCCCTTCAAGTGCAACGAATGCGACAAGCGATTTAGAAAAGCGACAGAGCTTCAGGAGCACTACAACATTCATTCGGGCGATAAACCCTTCGTCTGCCAGACCTGTTCAGCCGCTTTCTTCCTGAGAAGGCAGCTATCGGCACACTGCCGACGCTTGCACCCTGAACTGAAGGCGCAAAAAGTAACCAGTACCGCGTGCGACATTTGCGGCAGGGTATTAGCTACAAAAAGGTCCTTATTCAGACATAAAGAGAGTCACAATCCGACGAAGCTCTACCTCTGCGATTTTTGCGGAAAGAGCCTCAGCAGTGCGGAGCACCTGAAAAAGCACCGAAGAATTCACACCGGCGAAAAGCCGTACGTCTGCGATATATGCGGAAAGGGATTTACGGATTCCGAAAATCTCAGAATGCACAGGCGAGTGCACACCGGGGAAAAGCCGTATAAGTGCGATCAATGCCCGAAGGCGTTCAGTCAACGATCGACCCTCACCATTCATAGGAGAGCTCATACCGGGGAGCGGCCATATGTATGCCAGATTTGCCACAGGGGATTTTCGTGCCAGGGCAACTTGACTGCCCATCAAAAATCTACTTGTGTGTAGTGATATTAATGGACTGATTTTATTATTCGTTCAAAACGAACTGTTACGGTTTCGTTGAATTTTTACTGAGAAAAAGTATTTTTTTGGTGCGTTGTTTCTAGCGAACCGCACTGGATATAGTGTGGCTGATAATTCTTGCCAACCCTAATGATTTTACATTCTTTTTACTTTAAAATAAGTATATACATTCAAATATTTTTCTACATCAAGACTATGTCTTCTATTCGCTGTGTGCACTATGACTGAAAGGTATACAAAATTCGACCGAGGGGCTAGGGGTGGAAAAAAAAGAACAAAAATGGCATAAGGTTAATTTATTGCTATATATACAATATAGGCATATGACTAATAACCTTAAAAGGTATAGGAAAGAGAAAATTTAAATGCAATGTTAAATTTTCTGTTACAGCGAATTTTCTGTGCACTTTTCTGTGCACACAGCGAATAGTGCCGCAGAATGTGAAAATTTTAGGAAATGACGAGTTTTACTATGCGGCAACTTTTTTAAAAGTATTTTGTATTTTTAAAATACTAAACTGTTTTAGTAGTTGCATAATGGAATGAAAATGATTTAATGAAAATAATAATCAGTTTTTGTTTTCTAAAATAATGTGGCGCCATTCAAAAGGATGAATTTTTAATTTAATAATAATCCAATATTAAATATAATCTAACAAAGCTGTGATTTACGTTTAGATTTGTGATAATATATTCTTATTAAAACCATATTCTTGGTTGGCTACTGAAATCGTCTGTTCCTAAAATATTGATATTCATTTAATAAAACCCTAACGTAAACTGCGCTACCATAACAATTAAAATAAGTAATTTTAATTTTATTATTGTATAATAGTATTCGAAATATTCCTTTCTACTATAATTTGCTTAAACAATATTTTTGCTACGTTTGTACATACATTAACTTGAAACTATCAATTATAATTTTAAGTTTGAGCAAAAAGAACAAACAGAAAAATCGATTTGTAAGTATTATTTTTATGCCATTTTTTTTAAACTTTGAATTTAAACTTAAGAATTAAACATTACTTGCCATTATTAGAAAAAGCATTTTTATTAAATTTTCTCTTTTTTCAGAGTTTATAAAAAGAAATTGAAAAATAAAAAAAATTTTACTAATTTAACATTAAAAATAACAATGAACTTTATATTCGTTAAGAAAGATTATAGAACATTTTTGAAACTCGATATAAAACATTCATCTATTTCTCGTTTAATTATTAAGTGTATTTTTGCGTAATACCTTACATGTATCTCGCACAAAATTATTGAAAAGAATAAATAGATTTTATATATTTATTAATATTGTAATCCATTTTATCATATTCTTCTTCTATTGCGCTTTCTGTACTATTTAATTATCGTTCAATAACCTTTAACTGAAAAATTAATATATTTTCACTGCTATAAATTTTTAACAATTGCATTAATTAAAATATAATTGTTTTAAGTTCCAGGATTAAAATGTAGGTAAGTCTTTAAATAATAGTGAAATTTTATAAATATTTATTCTTATACATAAAATATGTCATTTTCTTTTCAGGGCTTTAAATTTAGAAAACTCAAATGAAGATATCCATTCTTCTTTATTTTACTTTACCCCAGACTTAATACCCTTGCTCGTACTGAGAATTTTTTAAAAACATTCCTATTTATTTATTTTAACATAAAAACTTACCTATTTACGAAAAATGACGTCAGTGATTAATTTGCGCTTGCTTTTAACCTTCTTCTCTTTAGGACTCCTAAGGAAGCTTTCGTTAATTAACCTACCCCTAACGTAGTCGACGACTGCAGTAATCCGTAGAAGTCACGCTTTCATTGAGCACAGATTATTAAGAAAGTTCTCAATGAAAAAGAAAGCGTGACTGCTGTGAAAATAACCAAAAAGCATCACCAGTAGTTAGATCTCGCTCTCACCTCTAACCACGTTGGACTACTCGTAGAATCCCCAGCTTGTGACCCTCCGGCTAGAGAACTAATTTACCAATCGCTATCCAATGCATGTTTCAGAAGCTCCGCTCATACGAACGGCAACGGCAAGAAAGACTACGAAAACGGCTGCGGCACTTCCGGTCGGAAGCGCCGTAGACCAGGTTGGCTGAAGGACAGCATCACCGAATTCGACAGCCTCAAGAACACCTGTCCGTTCTGCGACAAGCGCTTTAAAGACGACCGCCGCGTAGCTATGCACGTGCGCAACGTTCACAAGAAGCCGTTCAAGTGCGATCTGTGCCGCAGGCAGTACTACAGCCAGGATGTCTTGGAAAAACATCGCAAGACGCACAACACCGATTCGCACTTCGAGTGCGACTTTTGTCATCTGAAATACAAGCGCGAGGAGACGCTCCAGTCGCACGTCGTGCGCGTGCACAGCGACGTCGAGCCAAGCTTCTGCTGCGACCATTGCGGCAAGAAGTACAAGCTCAAGCAGGACATGCTGCTGCACATCAATTCGGTCCACATGAGCGCCTATCGCATCTGCAGGTTCTGCGGTAAGGAGGTGAAGAACGTCAAGGCGCACGAGTGGCACCATCAGAGAAAATTGGACAAGCCCGGAGACGAGCAGATATTCCCTTGCAGTCTTTGCTTCAAAAAGTTTCGAAGCGAAACCAAGCTGGAAAATCATCTGATGCGTCACGTTCAGCGTTACAGCTGCTCTCAATGCGGGGAGACATTCCCCGGGCCTGGACAGCTTATGAATCACAAGACCAAACATCGTCCGGGCATCAATTGCTCGATCTGCCAGAAGTTCTTTGCCTCGCGGAGCAATTATTATCAGCACGTTTTGATGCACGCCAAAATCAGGCCTTACAAGTGTGACATTTGTAACGAAAGCTTCACTCAGAGATCGACGCTCGTTAGACACACTAAGACTCACCCGGGAGTACACAAACCGATAGCACAAGTTGCTATAGCCGATCTTGCCAAGAAGGTACTCAAAAATTTCATTTGAGTGCATTGTGCCAGTATAACTGCAATCAAAGAATATAATCAAATAAAAAGAGCGAAAAAAGAACAGGAGCTTTTGCCTTACACATTCCGAATTATATAGATATAGTCAGTATATATACTCTTGTAGTCGTACAAATGCAATATTGCCAAGGAAACGATGCATTTTACATATCATAATTATTGTATAAGCAGAAAAATGAGATGCATTTATATCATATTGCATAATGCCCACTACCATTAAAATGAAGCAACGAAGTAATAAATTATATACTCTTTTTATTACTCTTTCTTAAGTATAAGAAAGTTTTTGGGAAATGATGTAATCTTTTCCAATTCCAACGAAAGAAACAATGCAACTCTTCCGTCCACAAAAGAACAACTTGAATGCAATTTTTCAAATAGTTATATAAGTCATTTATAATTTAAGAACACAAACATGCATTTACTCTTATTTTAATACGAAAGTATGAATTTCGTCTATTATTGTAAGGAACGAAAATCAAAACTGCCGATTTTTATAATTATACTTTTTCGTATGACTTTATTCTAAGTACCTGATTTTATAAAAATTTATTTTCGTTGACAAAAAATAATAAAAAAATAGACTGTATTTTAAAGTTTAATAATTATTAAGGGTTTTAGATTTAGAAATAGTGCAAGATTTTTTTTAAATATGAGAGTATTCATAGAAACAAAAGTTTAATTTTTTTAAATTTAATATTTATACTGATACTAATACTGATATTACATTTATCTGAAATTATGAGGATTTTTATGAACATTTACATGTACCTCTGTGTCAATGTATACCTCTAGACGAAACTCATACATATAGAAACATATATATGAATATAAATTGAAAACTTATTCGCACTATTTTATATTTATACATACATATATACAAGTTTTTAAATTTACATATTTACAAAATATTATATTACATTTTAACTATTTTGAAGCTTTTTACACCTTTTATACGTAATCGCATTAAGAGTGGCTATATATACATTGCACTGCAGTATTCTCAACTCAAGTTGTGTGCCAATTTTATTATAATCTAGTTACAAATAAAGTATTTTATATGAAACATATCATATCTAATAAAGTATTTTTAAGAATTTTTAAATATAATTGCCAACGTGTCATCTATGATAAAATTTTTTTTTCAATTGTACTTAAATTTTCGTTTGGAAACTATTTGCTTTTACTTTCAAATGTACTTGTATTTAATAAGTACTATTAATTGTACAAAATTTTGAATTATGCTCATTACACATATCTCACGTGCCTTAAATAAAACAATTTACAAGTGTACTTAATTTTGTCTGCGGTGATTACCACTAGCTTTAAGCCAAGAGTTTATATACCTCTGTATTACTTGCCAATGTATCAAATAAACGTACAAATAAAGTATCTGCTTTAACTGCATAAAATCAGTTGGGTTTCATATTCATTTTAAGTCGGGAATGCTAAAATAACCACCGCAAATCGATGCCACTTACGAATTACGTTTTTCCTTCTTGCTGTTGCAGACTCTATTTATTCGACAAAAAAGAGCCTCGCATTATGCTTCCACGCTGGAGCAGCATGGAGATCGAAATGATGAAGTCGCTGCTGAAAGAGTACAATTGGTTCACGGAAAAGAGCAGGAAAGAGGACGCGAGACTGACCCGCAAGCGAAAAAGAAGGCGCAACAAAAACCCGTATTGCCGGCAGTGCCATCGTTACTTTAAAAACTATTCAATTCTAGCAAGGCACAGACAAGTTTGCTCTTTACAGCAGATCGAAGAAATTGATACGAAGGAAGAAGTAGAGGAAGTGCCAGAAGAGAGCAATGATAAATTTGAGCTCAGGCCTCTGATTACTTGCAAGGACTGCAAAGTTACGTTTGCCACGACGAAAGAGATTTTCGAGCACCGGCAGTTTCTTGACTGTGCCGTTTCCTCGAAAGAGGAGGACTCAGATTTGTCTGAGAACACCGACGAAGAGTACGAGTACGACATGCTGTACACCTGTAACTTTTGTCGAGCTAAATTTATCTCGGCGCAGCTACTTAAGTGCCATAAGACAAAGGAGGACCATTGGAAGTCCGCGAGCCAAAGCGACTTAGTCGAGATAGAGGAGAGGGACCTCGATGAGGACTTCACCTTTCGGAGCGTGGAGGAGAATAATTACTTCTGCACGGCTTGCAACAACGGCGTGGTTTACTACGATTTAGACGACCTCTTGAAGCACCATCGAGTGGTTCATAATAATTCCGTTATCTACTGCCGCTATTGCTCGCAAAAGCTCAACAACGTCGCGGAGTTTAACGATCACCACTATACTTACCACGAACTGCTGGATTACTGCAGGCTCTGCAACGATAAGGGCGACATCGTGCTCGAGTCGAACGAACTGCCGCCCAAACCTGTGTGCCTGAACTGCTGCCGAAAGTATCAGCTGCCGTTTGAAACCTGCCTGAGTGTGTTGAAGGAGAATTTGTATTGCGACGACTGCGAACGAGTGATGCCCTCCGTAGCGTACTTCCGTTTTCACAACTGCGTCAGAGAGGAATTTCGCGAGTTCTCTATGTCGATGCTCGTCTGCCCGTTGTGCTTGGAATCGTACAATAGTTTGAGATCGCTGTATAGACACATAATTAGACATAGCGACATGCTGACGTTTGCTTGTCAAATCTGCGGAAAGTTACATGAGAGTTGGAAGGCATTGAGAGAGCATTTAAATAAGTTTCATTGTAAAATGGATGTGAGTCTGCCGAAAGTAGATTGTATTACTTTAAAAAGAACTGCCGAAGATGTGATTAGAAGATTTACCAAAAACGGCGTGACATTGTTAGCTTAAGGCATTGAATTTTCGACCTGCCTACTTAATGAATTTTAAGATTGTTACAAATAGCTATCCATTTTGTATTTATTTGAATTGATCATTCTTCATATGAAATGAATGTTTGATGAATTGACAAACTTAGAGTAATCTGTAA
Organism: Ormyrus labotus; assembly: GCA_035582975.1. Taxonomy (NCBI): domain Eukaryota; kingdom Metazoa; phylum Arthropoda; class Insecta; order Hymenoptera; family Ormyridae; genus Ormyrus; species Ormyrus labotus. The sequence goes on from JAWWEO010000021.1 coordinate 23,170,934, forward strand.
ATTAATTAAAAATACATTTGTACCTGTCGTATTGTCGACAAATGCAAGAAGCAAATTAAAATCTTGCATAAATCACTGCCGTGAAAGTTCAATCCCGTAAAAAGTTAAAATTTGACGGAAGATTATTAAAACGTAGAAGTAATAAGTGGACACTAAAGTCTTTAAAAAGTCATTTTTCAATACTGCTGCCTACCCTTTGGGAATATTGCGAATTATACATTGAAGAAATTTTCGAGAACAAGAGTCGGAAGCTTGTTTACTGAAATCAAATAGAACTGTGATTTAAGTGTTTGTATCTAATTATGAATGCGGGCATTAGATAATAATAAACACTTTTAAAAATCTTTCTGTTTTAAACTAAAATTTCGAAATGAATTTTTATGCTAAATTAATGTTCTATTTATAATTCCTTGTTTTGTTTTTATTGTTATTAACAGAAAGATACTTGTTAATAGTCACGCGTAACTTACCAATATCAATTATTACACTTTGTACCTTTTACACATTTTTAATAAATTAAATTTTAAATGACAATGTGATTATAAAAAAAAGAAAATAAAACTTTTCTTATTCAAAAATATTATTATTTATTCAGTGTACTAAAGTTATCATTTTTATAATTTCTCTTAATTCTCCAATATTTACCTTCATTTTTTTGAGGTAACATTCATACAAAAAATGTAAGTGATGTCTTACAAGCGCATAAAAAAAGGAACATCACTCTAACAGTGATTTTGTGTTTTCAGGTTTGAAGAGGATAATAAGCAACAAGTTGCATGTGAAATTTCCAATTTGATAGGCCAAATAAAAATCGAGAACGTTTTCACGTGCCAAGACCTCGTCGTCCCGAAAAACGAGCCTGACGAAGACGACGTCAAACTTCTTCCATTCTGCACTGTCTTCGTAAATTCGTATACCAATAAAGAAAGTGCAATGGCCGTTTTCAAAAAAAGGAATCCATTCCACGGCATGAAAAGGAGACGACATCAGAGGCTTAAAGATCCGCTGAGACTGAGCGTTGAAGATAAAGAAAATGCAGGACTGCCGAAGATGCCTCGTCAGATCAAGCAAGAATTTGAAGCTCCACTTCCTCCTTTATTTTGTGAGATGCCCGTATTGAATAATAACTGGGAAAATATAAAAATAAAACAAGAAGACGAAGGCTCGAAGACGTACCTCAAAGAAAGGAAAAGAAGTCGAAGAAAAAATCATTTCTTACTCAACAAAGTGATGAGATTGAGAACTTGCAAATTGTGGTATCCGTGCGGCGAATGTAGCATGAAATTCCAATGTAGTAGACTACTGTTACATCATGTAATCAAAGATCATCCGCACTTTTACTGTAAAACGTGTAGCGAATTTGTTAACAACAAAAGTAGCTTGAAACAACACTTCCAAATTCATTTTAAAAATCATAAGCCGCCATATAAGTGTGACGAGTGTAATTCGTCATATACCAAACTGTACTATTTAGTAAATCACAAAGAAAAACACATTAGTTATAAGCTTCCGCAAAAATTAGTTTTATCGTACAACGTCAAACTTGATCCCGATGAAGAAGATGAAACGTTCAGTACGAGCTCAATATTGGAAATGGACATCGACTGTGATCCTCTTTCTTAATACGAACAAATATGTTATATAATTTTAAAATCATTTTTTTAATTCAAAAACTGATCTATGTTTCTTACGATATCTTTTCTTTTGGAAGTTTTATCGAATGCAAAATATACTTAACGAACGACTATCGTTAAAATTGTACAAGTGATATAGTATGTAAGAATTCTGAAAGTATCACGAGACTGTAATATTTTTATTTATTCTAGTTAAACTTCGATTATTTCTTAAAAAGATTTTTGCAACCTATGTTAATGATTGATATTAAAAAACGTTTTGTTTTAGTTTTTTTTTTGTAAAATGAGAAGCATCACAGAAATTTACTTTAACCGTGTTAAAAATTCTATAGTATTGTAAATATGTGGAATTTATTTTTATACTCATTTATGTCTTCCGAAGTATGAAAGACATGAAATAAAAAGCAAACAAAATCAGAAGTTTATTATTTAGATTAGCATCTCATGCATTTTACCTGTCCACTTTAAATAAATGGAACTATGTTTTTGCATGTGTTTGATATGAAATGAAAATGTTTTTGTTTTTAAAAAATTTTATTGAATTATACTGTTAAATGTAAATAGCAAGGTTAGGAAAATATGCCAAATAGAATTTGTAAATTATGTTAAGAAAGTGCAATTTTTTTTATCGTTTTATCTAATCGTGATAAACTGACACTATTGTAATTTTCATTTTAGGAACACTTCAATTCAACCAGTGCTTACAATAGTTGTAACTCTTGAACCAACAAACAAAGGCAGTGAGATTCAACACAGAATTGAATACATCAAAAATTTTAAATTCAATGAACCAGTGCAGGAAGAGCAGGTTAAAATTGAGACACCTAGCAATTGTAAAGAGGAGAATTCGAAAGTTTCTGAGAAATCACAAGAAAATACAAAAATTTTAAATTCAGAGAAAGCAAATGCTGAAGACACTACCAGTACATACAAAGGCAGAACACGAAATTACAGGCACATCTGCGAAATTTGCGACACGCGTTTTTACAGAAGCGATCACCTGAAGAGCCACATGTCTCGCCACTACGAATCCCAGTCCTTCCAGTGCTCGACCTGCAGCCAGTGCTTTAAATCCTCCGTGACGCTTTACCGTCACAAAAAGCATCAGCACGGCAAAACCACTCCAACCTTCACTTGCGACAAGTGCGATTTCAAAACAAGAAGTTCGGTTAATCTCAAGCGACACGTTGCCGTAAAGCACACCGATGCTTATTTACACAGCTGCAGCTTCTGTTCCAAGAAGTTCAAGATCAGAAACGAGTACAGAGCGCACTTGCGCGACCACAGGTCGGGTGAGCGGGTCTGCGAGGTATGCGGTAAAGTTTACCCCAGCTTGAGAGCTTTGTACTATCACAAGTTTTGCAAGCACATGGAGAAAGTGCGCGAATACGAGTGTGACGTTTGCAAGAAACGCATTGCGACTAAGCAGAACATGGAGAGGCACGTGGCACTGCATCAGCAAAAATACGTCTGCGACAAGTGCGGAAAAGAGTTGAAGAATAAGGATTATCTGACAAGACACATGAAAACGCACAGGACCGAAAAATTATACATGTGTCAGTTTTGCGATAAGAGCTTTTCAAAACAGAGCTCGAAGCACATCCACCTGTTGAAGCACATAGGGGAACGCCCTTACGTATGTGATATTTGTGGTAATAGCTTTACCCAAAGAACGCCGATGATTCTTCATAGAAAAAAGCAGCATCCGGAGATCATCGAGCCGGCGCCTCCACCGATCAAGATCATCAAACTACTAGAGCGAGTGCAGGAGAAAGTCGCTGAAAGTGACAAATAAATATTAAAGCTTTAATTTTGTCACATCTAGTAGGGACGTAGTATTGTTTAGTTTTTTACTAACTTCTTTTTTTAACTTTTAAACTTTTTTATATTTGTTTTTATAATTAACGTATGTGATATGAATGCATTTAAAGTTTAAAGAGATAACGATGTTATAGAATTATTATACTTTCATAAAGTGATCTTTGTTATAAATTATTCTTTATACAGTGATATGAAATCTCCAAATTCGCATTTAATTTGTGCAATCGGGAAAGTGATATAGCCATGTAAAGTAACGTTATTCTGTAATGTGCATTAGTACAATATAGATTGATTTTTAAAATAACGTAACCTGTAGTTTCTTATTTGGGATTGATGTTTACAATATTACATTAATCATGCCAGTATAATACAATCGCATTGCTATATTATTAAATTTATCACGATTTATTTTTTAAATCAGTAAAAAAAACGATGTGTTCAAAATTTAAAGAAAACCACACATCAAAAAATAGTACGTAATGTATTGTTAAATGAACAAAATCACGACCATTACAGAAACTAACAAACTTTGTGTTCTAGGATACAGACTATCTCTGTACATGGACCGGCCGGGCAAATAATCTACATCAAGATAAATGATACGGTCATTTTACCAGAAGTGATAACAATACCTGTACCTGTACGAACGCAACAATCAATACCACAACAAACAAAATCGATGATATTGCCAAGTAAGCAACAACAACTTCTAGTTCTGCAGCAACCGAATCAACAATCACAGCAGCCGCTTCTGGTATTACAACAACCTGATGAAGAAGATCAGGTATTACTATTACAGAAGCCTGCAGTTTATTCTCAACCGCAGCGAACGCAGAATGTGATTGTACGAACACCTTCGGTGCAGAGAAATCAAGCTAGTCCGAGTGAATTTCAAAATCAGCAGTCACAAGATGACTTGCCTATACAAGTATCAGTGCCAAAGAAGGTTCACACAAACGAACCTAAAGATTCAGAAGTAGCGATAGAAGAACAGATAACTCAGCCAGAAATAATTGCAAACAGCCCAGAGCAATATGCAAATTTGCAAAATACTTTAAAAACGAAACCAAAATTAGAAATATTAAGCATAAATATTCCCTCGACGTCGACTCAAGAAAATTACGAAGAAGACTCCCCAAGCGAAGATTCCAAAGACGAGGAAGATACGAAAGAGATTTTTACGCGAAATGACGCTGGTTATTACCAATGCAACATCTGCCAATTAATGCGAGTCGATCGCCGCAGTATGTTATCGCACATTTCTGTCCAGCATAGTATCCTGAGGCCCTTCAAGTGTTCCATCTGTCTCAAATCGTTCAAACGCAAATCTACGCTAAGAGTCCATCAACTGTCGCACAATCTGGAGCATCCGGTGGTGCTGTTCCCTTGCACCAAGTGCGATTACCGGACTCCCAACAAAGTGACCCTTCGGTATCACCATTATAGGGTGCACACAAACGAGTACCGTTTCACTTGCGAGCATTGTAGTAAGCAGTTCAAGATGAAACGCGAATTAGCCGATCACCTCGAGACGCACAACGGCGCTCAACACATGTGCGATATTTGTGGAAAACTTTATAGAGGCGAACATCTTCTGAGAGCTCACCGAAGAAATCACTTGAATCTGTACAAGTTTCAATGCGTTGTATGCAAAAAGAAACTGTCTACAGAAGAAAGTTTAAATAATCACATGAAACTGCATAGCAGGACGTACGAGTGCGACGAGTGCGGCATGAAGTTTCCCAATAAACACAATCTCATCAAACACAGAAACGTGCACACGAGGGAGCAAGCGTTTCCATGCCCACAATGCGGCAAGGTTTTTGCCGATCAACCTACTCAGAAAGTTCATTCGTTGATTCATGCTGGATTGAAACCGTACAGATGTAATGTATGCGGACGTGGATTCACGCAGAGAACTCCGATGATGCTGCACTGGAGAAAGAAACATCCTGGAGAAACCGAACCTCCGCCTCCGGTTATTTTGAAAAATATTCTGAAAAGCATTGAAGAGCAGAATCAACAAAGAAAACAATCTACAGAACAGTAGATAAATTTTGGCTTCCCTTTTTTAAGTGTGACTTGTGATAAACAACGGTGTTACTGTTGAATGTAAATATGACTTAAAATTTATATATAACGGCTATGAAGTTCTTAAAGCGGCTTTAAAAACCAACGATAATTTGAGACTGACAGAGAATTTATAAAAATTGGTTGATTAGTTTAAAAATTATTTTATTAAATATATATGTTTTCAAAATTTTTACATTATTCATAGAGAAATCTATCGAGAGGGCAGCACTTAATTAATCCCTAAGATATTTAGGGTTAAATAATTATGTAACTATAAAACGATAAGTGGTGGCGCCACTTAGGAAGCGACAGCCATTTTACAGTCAACTTCGTTGCCTGTCAAATTTCATCTAATAAGAAGGTTGATTTTCTATTGTGCAGACGTCGGCAAGAAATATTTCATTATTCAGAGATAATTTATTTCCAAAAGGTGCGTAAAATCCAGTTTATTTTAGTTCAAACTAACGCTTTATGTACTGTACGCTCCAAAACATTGTGAGTAAGCATATTTTTCAAAATTAGTAAGCACGTTGTTTAAAACACTTTTTTCTAACCTAATAGCAATTTTAAAAATATAATCAATAGTCGTCTAAAAAATTGTTCAGGTTGCATTTATTCTAATTTATACTTCAAACATTTTATTATTGATTGATTCTAAAATCTTAATTATTAATTTACATAGATTTATAAAAATATCATGCAATTAATTCGGGTTAAATTTTTTTTCCACAAACAACTGAAGAAAATCGACCTTCAAGTTTTACCTTCGACAATAACGCGGAAAGAGTGATTTATTTTCACAAAAATATTCTTATGAATATATACAAAAAATATTACGTGTGAGATGTATCTTAAACTCTTATATTCATTATATATTCATTTAATAATTTAACAAATTGTTATTCATGTTTGACAAGTTTGTCATTATAAGAGCATATCTCATAATTAATAAAATTAAAAAAATCACCTCATTGAAATTTATTAATTTTACCACAAAATATCCCTAGTTTGTGTTCGCAAAAACTGTAATGTTAAACTTTCCGTTTGAACCAGTCGCGTTCTATTTTTGTTTTATATTTACCCACCCACTTTCTCTCACTCCCATTAAAATTGTGACAATTAGTCTTATTAGCGCCCTGATTAATAGTGAAAAACATCGTGGCATCGTCTAATTAAATTAGACAAGAAATGCAAGATTGCAAGAGCAATTCGGCATCGGCAACAATAGACGTCGACGTTGAGTCGTCTGCTGCAGTCGCGAAGACAAGCCGAGAAAGAAAAGAAGAACCTACATCGTCTGCTGTTTTCCTCGAAAAAATTAATTCCAGGTGCTACATTTATTTTATTTTTGCTTTTTTTTCGTAATTTCTTAATTTTTTGAAGATTTGTTTAATAAAAGTAATTGACATTAATTTTTCAAAAATCTTTCGAACTAAATCTTGCGTTTTCAAAAATAGAAAATTTTCTTGTTCAAGTAAGTATGAAAGAAAAAGCAAAAGCAAACTTTTTCTTACTCATATATTCGTTAAAAAGTAAGTGAACATTCCAGGGAACCGTTGGCATCCATCGACCTCACAACGGACGACGACCCCAACAAGGAATCGACAAACCCTTGTAAGTCTCCCGCAAAGAAACGTTCAGCCGAATCTCTCGAAACTCCCGCTACCTTTAGAAAGTACTTCCTCCGTGACGCGACAAACGATAAGGCCGATAGCGGTGACGAGTCCGACGAAGACAAGGAAGATCTGATATCAAAGCTCTGCGTCTACAAGCAACTGTCGGACGGCAGTTATTCCTGCGAGCTCTGCAACGCAAAGGGCGTGAAAGTGATCACAGAACAAAAGACGCCGATTGTACGTCATCTCCTAAGGGCGCACACTTACCACCATGGCTACGAGTGCTCCAACTGTCCGGACACGTTTAGAAAAGAGAATTGGCTTAAAAACCACACTGTCATAGCGCATCCGGAGCAGGACAGCAGCAAGTTCTTCGAGTGTGCCAGATGCAAGCATAAGAGCAAGGACGAGGAGCTGCTCAGGCTTCACGCATTGAGGAGGCATGCGGCATTGTTCAGGTATGCGTGCAAGTGCTGCGCCAAATGCTTTAAGACCTGGAAAGCCAAGTACGAGCACGAGAGATTCATGGAGAGAGGAAAGAAGAAGTCTAACAGACCCAAGCCGAGGTATGTCTGCAATAAGTGCAGCGTTATCTCCAAGACCAAGGCTGAATTCGTGAAGCATCTCAAGAGTACTCACTCTGTAGACTTTTACAAAAATGTGAGTATTACTTCAAGCGAAATATATTAGGTTCTCTTTTAAAACTACTTTCAACTAATAACGATTCTACTCGGACCTCGATTGCAGGGTCCAAGAATACTATGTAACTGCAAGCAATGCAACAAAGTCTTCCTGTCGCGCAAGCTGCTCCGCGAGCACTTGGCTACACACGAGATCATAGAAAACGACGAGACGGGCTACAGTTGCAAAGAATGCGGCAAACGGCTATCCAGCAAAGATCACTTGAAAAAGCACGGACGCGTGCATACCGGCGAGCGGCCCTACGCCTGTCCTGAATGTGGCCAGGCCTTTGCTCTGCGCACGACAATGAGGATCCACGCGCTTTCTCATCGCGGCATCAAACCCTACGTTTGCAGGCTCTGCAATCTCGGCTACTCGCAGAGGTCCGCGCTGATGATCCATTGGAAGAGCAAACACAAAAATCTACCGCCCCCTCCGCCCATCGAGATACACCAGTTCTTCGATGCCAAGGGCAGACTCGTCATTCCTTGTAAGTAAGCTTGCATTGAGACTTGTCTTAAAGAGCCGATGTAACGGCAATAATGGAATTATTTTTTGTTACAGATTATAAACAATAATTGTTACAAGAGCCGCGGAATCCTTTCCTTACATTAATTGATGATCATTATTATTTCGGAGACGTATAGAGATATTAAGAATATTTCATCATGACATATAATATATTTAAGTTTTCAATGTTAATAAGAATAGTGCTCTCTTTGATTTCGTAACTAATTTAAAGGATTTAAATCTGATGATTATTTAGTACAAATATTCATCAGAAAAATGTTCATACTAATTTATTGTATTCCTCGTGTCAAGCGTGTTTATTTGTAGAGTATTTCAATAAGAAAATAAATTATTTATGTTTTTCAGTACTAATATTATTAGTTCATTCTCTTACTTATGACCTCATTGACAAATACTAACAAATAAGTAAAATCTAATGGTTTATGTTTTATTAATCAGTCGCATTTATGTTTTCAGGAAAAATACGCGCTGGTCGAGAAAACAGAGTATCATCTCTCGAATAAGAGTACGAACATCTTTGGAATTGACAGACTCGAATTCACTTGAAGAAACAGTCAGCAAATCGACCGTTAAAAATATGCCGAAAAAATCTGCAGCATTAATTTCCAAAAGGAAAAAATCAGTTCCTTCAAAAATTTTCCAGGATGATAATGTTATTGAGCAAGGAAAAAAGGTCTCAGTCATTGAACATTCTTCGAAAATTGCAAGGTTGGAATATACACCTTCTATTTCGCAAGCACAAGAAAATCCTGCGAAAGTCAAGAAAGAACCCACTGAGCCTCTGCTCTATAAAAAACTTAAAGCTGGTGGTTTTGGCTGTAAAGTCTGTCATCAAAAATACACTCATCGTTACAAAGTCAAGCAGCACATCAAAATGAAGCACGCACCAAGAGAAGTCTTCAAGTGTTCTGATTGTTCTAAAACCTTTAAATCTAAGTATCAATTTAATGTACATGCAAACCAACATCGTGAAAACTGCAACGATTATTTGTTCTGTTGCGATAAGTGTGATTACCGAGCGAAATCGAAACATTATCTAAAGACTCACGAAATAAGAAAACATACAAACGAGTATAATTTCGAGTGCGATCATTGTGGAAAGCGTTTCAAAATGAAGATGGATCTAAAATTTCATCTGGGTACTCATGGAACCTCGCAGCATATGTGCGATGCTTGCGGTCGTATGTATACAAGTCAAGACTCACTCTACAAGCATCGTCGAGTGGTTCACTTAAATGATTACAAATTCCAATGCGAAATCTGCCATCAGAAACTGCTTACGCAAGAAACGTTCAACAGCCACATGGAGTCGCACAAAAACCTTCACAGCTGCGATGAATGCGATCTCAAATTCACGAAAAAGTATTACGTCACGAGGCACAAGAAGCGTGTGCACAAAGTTGAAAAGACAAAACTCTGTCCGGTTTGCGGCAAAGCGTTTGTGTGCATGGCTACTCTGAGGGTACACTACCTCACACATGCAAAAGTCAAACCATATCTGTGCAACGTCTGTGGCTTTAGCTTCACGCAACGATCCTCGATGATGTTGCATTGGAAAAGGAAACATCCCGACGCCGAGGATCCACCTCCACCGGTGATACTTACAAATTTTTTCGATGCCATACAATCCGAAGTCAACAAAATGGTGGAAAACCGTAACGAGTACAATAATACTTCAAACGAGACTCATCAGTCAGGCGAAACCGCGGTTTAATTTTATAGTTTTCGTTACTTAAAAGAATTTCGCAAGGCTGGGAGTCGTTCCTATTTCTAAGAAAATAAACTTTAATTGGATTATTTTTATTTAAAATATTTCGGCAAGTAAGTAAACGATATTATGAAATATTTACAATTTGTGATATTATTAATTCAATAAGTTTCAAAGTTACTAAAAATATTTATATTTTTTATAAAACAAAACTAACAAGATATTTATTTATTTGAACTAAATATTATTTTTTCATATCAACGAAAAAAGATTTAATTTTAGAATGTGTAAAGGGAAAAGTTTTTTTATTTAACAAAAAACATTCCAGCCCTGCAAATTTTCATACAAGTTGATTGACTACGTTTCTAAATTCTTACCAAAGTGATCCCTTTCTTGTACTTCAAAAGACAATTATATTTTTAAGTTGTTTATTAATTATTAATTTTACAATTCAAGAAAATTGTTTTAATTATTCAATTGAATAGTTTTTAAATGCTACCAAGAACGTATCATAATTACGATTTATTAAGTTTGTAAAAAAGTTTATTCAATTTTTTGATAATGCTAATCTTCAAAAATACTTTTTGGTAGCATTTATATTTTAATCTTTTGTTGATTTGGTATTTTGAACAAATTTTAAAAATTAATACAAAACATTAATTTTCTTATAAAAATTTGAAAGGTTTATGCAACCTTTAATACTTTTGAGACTGTTGTAACTTAAGTTCATATAACCTTCATAAGTATTTATTTTTATTAACATTATTATTAAAGATCTAAAAATTAACGTTATTTTTAGAATTATAGACTGGCTTTGTACTTTAATTATTTGTTTTTTGAAAAAAAAGCTTATTTTGTACTGTATTTGTCTCTAAATTAAAATTACTTTTAAAAGATGAAATAATGCATATTCACATAAAAATTTATTTTCGAATACTCATATTTGATATGTAAAAGAAACGTTTAAATAAAAGATTTAAACTTTTAATAAATTGTGTTGTGATTTTAATTAATCTCAATAATTGATTTATTTTTAAGTTACTTAGGATGCTTTCAACAACAAAAGTTAAGAAAATCATTCATTACGTTATTCAATTTTTAAAATGTAACAAGTGCTAATCTTTTACGTTTTTATTTCAGGGCCTCTCGATAAAACACGTACTTGTTCTCCATGCGTATGCTGCTATTCTTTATTACGCGTTGATATAATGTTGTATATAAACCGCAACAGAAATTAGCAAGCTGTTATTAATAATAAATAAAAAGAAGATTTTTTTGTGCATTCTATTCACTTGCACCCATTACTTCTTTCTAAAACATTTATCTTGAATACTTACAAATATCATACTTCAATACTTATACTACTAATGTATTTTTTGTCGAAATTGTACTCCCGGTGTTAATAAACAATAACCAAATTACTCATACTTCCATTACATCCGTTATTCTCTAATTGATAACCAAACTACCCCCCTTACAAAGAATGTATTTTTATTGAAACTTCAAAGTAAGTAGCGATCGGCTGGTGCTTTTCACCTCGACCACTTCTCTTTTACTAACCACCTATCTTTCGTTTGTTTAAGGTACATTGTTCCGGATTCGGACATCGAGTGCACGATCGACAGCAGCGGTAAAACTGTCAAGACTATCGTCACGCCGAAACAACCAGCATCGTCAATGAGAATATATCAAATTTCCTACGTCAATGGCAAGACTTCATACTCATTGTTACCTATCAAACAGAAAGTCACAAAATCTGCGCCAGAAGTTCATCTAAACGAGCAAAATTTGACCTGCGAAGAATGTGGTTTAAAGTTTGCCACAGATGTTCGTCTTAAATGGCACCAATCGACCCACAATCCGCTCAAGAATTGTAAAAATTTTAGAAGACAAGCTAAGATTATGAAACAGCAGGATGATCCACTGGGGGAGAAGGTGGAAAAAAAAGTTACCGACAAATGTGAAGAGCAGTTGAAAGAGGGGAAGAAAAATCTGATCTACATCTGTCCCTCTTGCGATTTCAGAACTACCAATCGCAGTACGATGATCAATCATTTCACTGGTACGCATTACTTCCAAACTAAGGATCAGTCTCACGATGCGGAAGAAGTGGAGCTGCTTCAGCAACCAAAAATGGAAATCGATGAAGAGAATCATGAAATCGTCGAAGAAAAGGTAGAAACGCTAGAGATAACATGTGCCCAATGTGGGTTTTCAAGCTTCAATCAGGACGATATCGACTTCCATACGTGTCACGATCCGGAACAGTCGCAAATGTTCTCTTGCCATTTATGCACTTACGAGTGTTTAACTCGCATGGGATTGCAGAGCCATATTACCCGCAAACACAAGCCCAAAGCCGAAACTGGACAGCCAAGGGTCTTCCAATGCGACTTCTGCGAGTTTAAGTGCTCAAACAAGAACACGTTGTATTCGCACAGACGTAAACATCGCAGGGATGACGATAAACCGGTGACAGAAGGTGAAGCTGAGCTCGATTGTAGCTATTTTTGCAACGAGTGCGATTTTTCCACGAAGAAGAAAGGAGCCCTTTATTTGCACATTCAAAGGCGGCATAAAAGTGCGGAGGAGAAGCAGCAAGTACCTTCTCGGCCAGAATACTACAGTTGCGATCAGTGCGATTATACCAATAAAAATAAATACGAGATGAAGGTACACGTAATTAGAAAGCACACGAACGAGTACAATCACGAATGCGAAATCTGCGGTAAAAAGTACAAGATCCGTGGCGATCTTACGAATCACATCAGGTTCCAGCACAGGGAGCAGCCGATCATCTGCGATGTTTGCGGTAAAACCTGCGGCAACAGCAACTCACTTTACGTACACCAAAAGTTCGCTCACTACAAGGCTGAATTCGAGTGTCCGATCTGTCATCGGCGAATGGTCAGTCAGGCCAACCTGGATGAGCATATCCTAAAGCAGCACGAACAACGAGAGGACGCCGTCTGCGAGGAGTGCGGCAAGACCTTCACGAGGCAAAGTCGACTGAAAATTCACATGAGAATTCACACAGGTGTTAAACCGCATAGTTGTAAAATCTGCGCAAAGGCTTTCACCAGAAAGACGGCTCTCAGGCAGCATTTGCTCATTCACACAGGTCAGAGACCCTACGTATGCGACATATGTGGAAAAGCCTTCACTCAGAAACCAGGACTGATCAGCCATAGGAAAAGCCATCCAGGCTCGCATCCACCTTTGCCAAGGGTTACGATCGATCACGTGCTCTCAGAACTGCTTACAGAGGAGAGTTGAGGCTGATAAGTGTCGTTTAAATAAAAGGATTTTATATTTTTGCTACGGATTAAGCTTTTTGTGATGTGAACTGAATGGAAGAATTGAACATTTCACGTGCAGTGAACACAGTTGATTTAAGACTCCGTCGTTCCCTTCAATAGATTATTATTTATTATGTACTGCTCCTATAGAAATTTCATTTTAACAGTTTTCTGGTGAGTTTTTTTAACGTATTTGAAATACATAAGTTTTTTAATACTTTGGTGGCTAAGCTTTAGTTTTTTTTATGAAATCCTTTTTACAAATTTATTTAATAATTCTAAACTAACGTTAGTAATTTAAAGTTTAAATGTATATAACAAAAAATATTTTAAAAGATTAGCCAGAAAACTTAATTATTTATTTTAAATAAATACATTTTTTTCTATAGTTCAACAGTAAATAGGCGGTCGAGTGATAAAATCGTGTGAAAATTTATTATAAACTTAAATATTAAAATCCTAATTCAGAAAAAGTTGACTTACAGAAACATTTGGAAAGGGAATTTAAAAGTTGTTTTACTTTTCCTTTATTGAAGTGAATAATTTTCATTTATTTCGCTTTATGTAGTATAACGTTTTTCACTTAAAAGTGAAACTTATCCATTTAGTGAAAGTATAAAATTTATTAGTTTAAAGTATATTTATATTTTAAGAATATTATTAATTACTGCATTATTAGTAATAAAAAATTAATTTTAGATTTATTTACATTTTTAACGAAATAAAACTATAATTATAATGGTTCTTAAGAAATATTAAATACATTTTCTGCCTGTACAAAGTAACTGTTGCATCACAATGTATTATGCAGTATGTAAACCTGAGTATACAAATTCTTCAAATCTGTCATTCGTGTTCTCACGAATTATTGTAAAAATAAGAATGTTTTCGTTTAAATAAATTAATTTAAAACAATAATAACAACAATTCTTGTATACATTATTTTTTATGTCCTTTATTTTATAAACTCATGTATCATTTATTTGATTGTGATTTAAAGTAGTGTAGAGAAAAATGCCTGTCGATTATTCTCATAATCATTCGAAAGTAGGTAAATAAGCTGAAACGTACGATTGTCAAAAACCACACAATATCGATCCTCTGTTAAATATCGATGTAACGTGGACCTGCATTGTTACACTAATTATTATATATAGCAAAATAAATAATACTAATTCTTATACATACAAAATTTAATTATAACTATTTTTTTTTCAGCTGATAAATGTAAAAAGATACTTCAAATGTAAATTTAATTTGAAATTTGTGATTTTATTTGATGCACTATTAACAATAATATAATTATATCTTAAAATACAATTTGTTATGATATGTCCCTTTTAAAATTAAAGCATGCACCCCATCAGTTCCACGCTACATCGAAATACGGAACCCATCAGTACTGTGGGGTGGATCACATGATTATCAATCATAACTAACCAAAATTTTTTTCTTTTTCAGGATTCAGGTGATGAGGGGCCGACGCCTAGTGTTCCAGAAAAAGCTCGTCAAAATCAAGCCTTGGGAACGCTTCGAAAATATACAGTCTCGCATTACCGCTTCTTCAGCTCCGATAGTCGAAGTAAAGCTCGAACAACCTGATCTTGGCGTCACCGATTTCGAAGAGGTATCGATCGACGGTACAGAAGCTACCAAACCTGAAACCTCAATTCCTGTTGTCGTCAAGCCACCCAAAAAGAGAATTGAGGATTTAATTGTATATATGTGCAATGCCTGCAAGGTATACTTTCCAATGAAGAGCTCATTGGAACACCATCACAAAACTGTGCACGGTAACGTGGGCAGTGAGAAAGTGACTCGTTTGAAGTCCACTAAAGAGGAGAAAGGACCAGAAAATATTTTCTATGCGGAGTATCATAAAGCCAAAAACGGCCAATATGTTTGTAACTACTGTCCTTTCACGTCTTTTGTTCAGTCAAACGTAGTAACACATGCAGTTCGCAAGCACGGTACTGTACTAGAACTGCAGCCTGACAACACAATTCAAATAGGAGTGGGTCAGAAAATTGAAGAAACCTTAATAGAAGATACCCTTATGGACGTTGACCCTTTGCCTAAGACTGAAATATCTGACGAAGATGACGAAGATTCGTGGCCTATAGACGTGGTTGAGGAAGAATTCCACGAGGAAGTACAAAAGATCGACGAGGAGGCTGAGAAATCCACCGAAAAAGTGCGTAGCTGTCCTTATTGTTCTTTCGAGACAACAAAAAGCTCAACCTTCCATTCGCACGTAAAGCGTAAGCATTACGAAAACTGGGCCAAGTCGATAGAAGAAAAAGTCTCAACTTTGGCTAATACGAGAAATGTCTACACGACGGAAAAGCAGTGTCGCTACTGCAACTACAGAACTTTCAATCGTTCGACGCTGCATTCTCACGTCATACGTAAGCACCCGCAGCATAAGGGCGAAACCGAGGATTCATTCATAGAGATCAAGGAAGAAGATTTAATCGACCTTGTCCAGGATAGAAGCGCAGAGGCAGATGCTATGTCGCCCTGTAAGGAAGAAGCTCCAGATCAAAATCGCAAAGCTATGAAGTGCCCCTATTGTCCTTTCGAGTCGTGGATTTTATCGACGATGCAATCGCATATAACTCGCCGCCACAGAGGAATGCCCACCGCCAAAAAACAACCCTCGGCGCAGCTTTACACTGGTTATGCCTGTCACTTTTGCACTTTTGTGGCGGCAACAGTAGCCAGTTTCCATGCGCACACAAATAGAGAGCACTCGGGGCAAAAACAGCCTATCAAAGAAGTACCTGTAACCGAATACGACTGTGACCAGTGCGACTTCAAATCGCGCAACCGTCGTAACATGCAGCTACACGTGAAACAGTGCCACACGACCCAAGCCAACGAGGAAGGTATGTTTGCTTGTCATGCCTGCTCTTACGAGACGATGTCGCGAATGGGCCTACAGAGACATGTGTCGATCAAGCATAACAAGCCGAGAAGAGAAGCTATGGCCAAAACCAAAAACGTTTTCTACAGTTGTGAGGAGTGTGAATTCAAATGCTTGAATAAGAAGATGATGGACTGGCATAAGAGGCAGCATAGCGCTCCGCCCAATGCTGAAGACAACGGAAACACATATTTCTGTAATGATTGTGACTTTTCGACGTGGACAAAAGGACAACTGTACCTTCATATAAGGAGGAAACACAAGGATTCGGATGGTAAAGATAAGGAACTAGAACCGGAAACGGAGACAATATTTGCATGTGATCAGTGCGATTACACGAGCAAAAATAAGCACGTGATGAAAGTGCATGTGATAAGAAAGCACACAAATGACTACAACCACGAGTGCGAGATCTGCGGTAAGAAATATAAAGTTAAAGCTGATCTGACAAATCATATCAGGTTCCAACACAGAGAACAGCCAATAATTTGCGATGTTTGCGGTAAAACTTGTAGAAACAGTAACTTATTATATTTGCATCAGAAGTTTGCTCATTACAAGCCAGAATTCGAATGTCCAATATGTCACAGAAGAATGGTCAGTCAGGCCAATCTTGATGATCATATTATTAAGCAGCACGAGCAAAGAGAAGATGTTGTGTGCGAAGAATGTGGAAAAACGTTTACTAAACAAGCGAGACTCAAAATCCACATGAGGATTCACACAGGTGTTAAGCCTTATACTTGCAAAGTATGTCTTAAGGCCTTTGCTAGGCGCAATGGATTAAGGCAGCATTTGCTAATTCACACTGGACAGAGGCCCTACATTTGCGATATTTGCGGCAAGTCATTTACTCAGAAGACTGGTTTAATTAGCCACAGAAAGAGTCACCCTGGCTCCCATCCGCCGCTGCCGAGAGTGACAATAGACCATGTACTCTCGGATCTATTGAACGAAGAGAGTTGAAAATGCGTAAACTGTTAAACTTACTTTTTGTATAAATTAAAAAAAAAACTGTTCCTGCTGAAATATTATGTTTGTAAGATGTTTAAGCATTCATCATTAACCAAGCGCGTGTGGCAAAATGTTTTAAGCCAAGTAGAAAGTTTTGTTGCAAAGTTGTGCTATTTTCTGTAAAAGAAAATTAATTTAAATTTAAAACATTATGATTAAATTGAAGGGTTAAATAGAAAATATTTAGAATATCTGTAATTAGAGATGCCATTGCTGCAGAAGTTAATTTCAGTACTTTTTTAATGACATTTTTCATTCCTAACGCCCATTGTGTGAATGGATTGTTAAATATTTAGTTTATTAATATTTTGATTGTAAGTTTAAGTTCATTGGCACCGTTTTGCACGATTTCAAGGTATTTATGACGTTATTGAGTTTAAAACTTAATAAAACGTTTGAATAAATTGGTTATTGCACTATTATTATAAGAGGCTATATTGCACATAAATTACAGATAAATTTTGAAATCGCCTTGTTAGTGTAATAGTGTAATAATAAGAAACTATTTTCACATGAATAATTCAAAGAATAAGAATACGTAAAAAAATATTTGAATATCTATATATTACTAAAATAAGATTAAAAAATGGTTATATTATTTATTTTTTTATCAATAGAAATTATGAATAAATTTCATATTTGACCTTGATTAAAATAATATTTAAGACCTTCGAAATGTGATGACCCTCTTTTATCAAAAATTGTTTTTTAAATTACTAATAATTATATATTTTCTCGGGTTTTATTGTTTAAACGTCAACATTACGGATATAAATATAGAATTATTTTAAATGTAAATTTTCTTTGTACAGAATCGTCATTACAGTAAAAATAAGATTTGTACTATAATAAAAGATTCTAAAAATGGGACAACTCAAAAGATTTGGGTTCTGTAAACTTTGTAAAAAATTGAAATACGTATGAAAATAAATATTATCAAAAGTAATCACTTAACTGAAGATGCATATCATTCAATAAACTACATTTTTAATGAGAATCCTAAAAAACTTCAAGAATAAAATGTGATTTTACACAAAAAATCCAAATTCAGCGATTAAATTTATCGATTCTTGTGCATGTCTTTTTTTTCAGTAATTTGTTATTTACTTGTAAGTGAATTACAAAGGAAGAAGGTATGTAAAATACTTGATTCTTTTTAACAATAACAAAAGTAAAAAACGACAACACCGAATATTACTTTTTTATTTTAATTACCCTCTGCTGCGCTCAAGTTAACACATTTCCAAAAAGATCTTTGTAAAACACAATTGCTGTGTTTTAAAGTGACTAAATTTCACCTAAGCACCTTCCACTAATCAATCTGTCTTTCTTTTTTCAGATCAGTGACAATAAAGGACAGAAACGGCAAGCTCATTCGAATTCACTGCAGACAAGTGATCGACGACGAAGGCAACCTGTTCGAAGCAATAGTTCCTCCCTCAAGCATAATTCCAAAGAGCGAGTCGGAGCAAGACTTTCAAGGCGACGATGATGACTTCGAGGAGGTAACGATCGACGGAGTCAGCCCCTCTATTGCTCCAACGCCTATCATTCCTGAACCGCGGCCTAAGAACTCGACTGTCTTCATGTGCAAATCGTGCAAGATTTTCTTCCCGGTGAGGCACATGCTAGAGAAGCATACGAAGACTGTACACAAAATCAGCTCGCCGAGCGCAACCAGGAAGCGCAAGCCAAGCTTCCTTGAGCGGATGAAAGAGAAAGCCGCTGGTTACCACAAAATACAATACAGTAATAATAATAAATATGGATGTAATTACTGTCTTTTCTTGACATTTGATAAAAGTGTGATGGAAAGGCACGTTAAAAGAAGGCACTCTGATAAAAAACAATCAGTGGCGGTGAAAACTCCCTCTGTTGTGGTGGTTATTGAAAGGGCTAATGAAATCAATAATATGCAAGAAGAAGAGTTTGAGGAAATGAAGCTTGAGCCAGAAGTGACGGTTGTAAAGCAGTCGATTAGAAACGAAACAGATTTAGTAGAAGGTGACATGGAAATGATTGAAGCAGAAGGAATCATCGGTGACGCTCTCGATGATGAAAGCATGAACATAGAAGAAGTAAATGTTGAAGATCCAATTTCAATTGAAAGTGAAGTGTTTCAAATAGATAACGAGGAACAAATTTCAGCGGAAAATTTAGAAATTATTGAAAACAATCGCCTACTTCAAGTTGAAAACGAAGAACTTATTCAGGACGTAAATGAAGAACTAGTTCAACACGAAGTATTTGTGCAAAACGAGGAACTAGTTCAAGCGGAAGATATAGAATTTCTTCATGTTGACTGCGAAGAAGTAATCGAAGCAGATAACGAAGTACTGATTCAAGCAGACAACGAAGTCCTGATTCAAACAGAAAACGAAAACTTTGCAGCAGAAAGTCAAGACCTCGTTAATGAACAAAACATACTTACAGAACAGTTTGGAGAAGACCTCAGTTCAGATGTATGGACAGAGGAGGATGGAACAAAAAAAGGTGAACTGTACACTTGTCCGTACTGCAACTACGACGGGAATACTCGTACAGCGGTGCATAATCATATCCAAAAATGCCACTACGATGAGTGGATCGCAGCAATCGCTCGAAAGGATCGACGAAGAAAACCTTACAAAAAGCCAGAGTTTCAATACGGACCGAAGGTTCGCTCGTTCCCTTGCGAATACTGTGATTATGCGGCGACGAACAGGCCGAATCTCAATTCGCACATGAAACACAAACACCCAGAAATTGAGCGGGAGCCACGCCCCAAGCAGACTACGGAGTTTCAGTGCGATCTATGCGAGTTCAAGACGACGGAGCGACGCAAAATTCAAATTCACATCGAAAGGAAGCACGTTACCGAGAGCCGATATCCCTGCGAGTACTGCGGTAAAAAATTCAAGGTTAAATGCGACCTGACGTCTCACATCCGTTTCCAGCACTTGAGGGTTCCGTGTGTGTGCGACGTGTGCGGCAAGATTTGCACTAACAGCAACGCCCTGCACGTACACCAGAAGCGTGAGCACTACAAGCCCGAGTTCGAGTGTCAGATCTGCAAGAGAAGGATGGTTTCGCAGGAGAATCTGGACGAGCACATTCAGAGGCAGCACGAGCAGAGAATCAAGTACATGTGCGAGCAGTGCGGTAAGGTTTTCGACCAACCCAATAAGCTCAAGCAGCATTCTATGACGCATACGGGCGAGCGACCGCATATCTGCCACCTGTGTGGAAAGGCTTTTGCCAGAAGAGCCGTATTTAGGCAACACTTGTTAATTCATACGGGTCAGAAACCATATACGTGTGATATTTGTGGAAAGAGTTTTACACAGAAGCCGGGACTGATCTGTCACAGAAAGATGCACCCAGGTGAAAAGCCTCCTTTGCCTGTCGTTTATATTGATCATATCCTTGATAAGTATGTACAAAAGTAGATGTCGAGTGAGCTTTGACCAATTTACTTAACTTCACTCATTTTTTTACGGTGATTCATTTCATAAATAAACTGATGCAAACTAGTTCATAACATTAAGCAATTCATAATAATAATAAAGAATATGTACTTTAGAAGTGCTATGTTTCTTACTAAAATATATTTGTTACAAAGTGCTGATTATTTTGTCAACTTCAATTCGTATTTAAACTAGAGTATAATTAATTAGAAGCTTAAATTTCTACAAAATTTTTTCTTAAAAAACATTAGCACTTCTATTGTACTTAAATGAGAGATTGAGTAATGTTTCCTTATAAAATTCTAGATTTACTGTATTTTCATAATCAGTGTTCTTTCAAGCAGCAAATATTTAATACTGTTTTTAAGGATGCTGTTTGTTTAATTCAGTACATTATTAATTCAGTTTATCTGTTTATGTATTTTTATTTATATTAGTAGAATGGTTTTGGAAGCAAACATTAAATTTTTTTCTTCGTAAGATTTTTTTTTTTTTTTTTTTATAATTAAAAGTAAGTGCAAAAGTAAATAGGTGCCGAATCATGTTTAATACATAATGGAAGAGGCTAGTGTAACTCATTATGATAGTTTAAGTCATTATGATTTTTAAGTTATTGTCATTTTTATTAATAGGTTTAAAAAATTCTTAGAAATTTGTCTCTGCTTCAAACATGAATTCACTTCAGAATATTAAAAAATATTAATCGAAGTCCTGCTTCGATTAATACAATGGATGTTTCACCTTCACGTTAAAAAACATTATTATAAATTTAAGTAACATAACTTAACAGTAAACATCTTTCAAACTAAAATTAATACTTTTGATTCCAAAAAAAAATTTGTGTTCTTTATCTTTCACTTTTTTAAAACTATATTTAAGAATATTCTGGACTAAATTATTCACGTTTAAGCAGAAGGAAATTTTCAAAGTGTTAGGCCTTACAACATTAGCTTTACTCATACAAAATTCTGGTTAGTCAATGTAAACAACAATAAAATAGTTTTTTTAGTGAAGCTAAAAAATTATTTTATACTGCGAACTTTTTGTTAATTCTATTTTTGTATTTCAAATAATTAACTAGCTAGGTTGGTCAGTCAGAAAGCCTAACAAATTATTGTAAGGTATTGAAATCGTTTCTCTTGGGACTAAAGGAATGGCGAGAAAAGTTCAGTTATTCTGTTAGTTTTCTTAAAAATGAAGAGTGTATAATATAATTTTATTATATAATTATATAATATAATAATAGGATAATAAAATGCTCCATCAAACCGTTTTGTACATAACGCATTCAATTTCTATTTTAAATATTATTAAAATTAGTTTGTAATTAGGGTAATGATCTTTACATTTGAAAATAAATATTTATGTACGAAAATTAATACTGTTTTATTCCATTGCTTGTTTTTAAAATAATTTAATATTAGTATGTACTGGTAAGTATATTTTTAATATAGATATTTCTAACTTTTTAAATCAAATGTAAAACAAGGTTTTATTTAAAAGGTAACCTATGATTATCATCTACTTAAATCAAATATTTCTTTCAAAGCTGTATACGTAAGTATAATCCTTATTTATATTTATTATAATAACAGCAATTCTTTTTTTTTTATTACAGGAAAAACTACATATGGAAACATCAAACAAATATTTTTCTTAAGTTATTGTAAGAAATTAAATCAACGTTTAAAAAAAAAACTATACTTGTTTCTAAGTTTATAAACTAAAAAATTATTTTTTAACGGGTTTAATTGTAAAAATGTTTTATATATGTTGCGCATGCTAGCTTTTATGTGTTTTAAATATAACTCAAAATTTTTATTAAAAATATTTATTTAAAACATAAGAAATCGAATCTATTCTTCTTGATTGTTTTCCATCATCAAAAGTGTAAATAGTAATGACCTTTACGTATATAGATGATTTTATTTAACCACTTAAGCTGCAATAATCATCTTTTAATAAGAGAACAAAAAAAAAGCTTAAGACAAGTTGTATATTCTCATTGAATAAAACATGCAACATCGTCCTTACCTTGAAACTGCCTGAAACAAAGTCCCTCGTTCTCACATAACGCCGCAATTTTGACACAGCGTTCAATCATTCCCATCAACCCTTAAAAATGTACCTCTCAGGAGCTCGATATAACACCACTTTGCCGCTGATGTTTCAGGTCAGAGAAGAAGTCAGCGAACCGAGCCATCTTCCTCTTCGGGCGAGAAGCGCTGGTGATGCGCAAGTGGCAAATCCTGGAGTTCGACGGCAACCCCTACTACGCCTTCGTGCCCGAGGACGACGAACCGATCAAGGAGGAAGCGATTCCCGAGCTCCAGGAGGAGTCCGCCGCTCTCGAACAAGAGCTAAATGTCAGTCAAGAGAGCGAAGACAGGAAGGAGGAGGATGAGCAGGATGATAAAGTCGATAATCGCTCGGTAGACGAAGAGACGGTCCCTGAAGAGTACATCGAAAGGCTCGAGGAAGAAATCGAGGAGCAAGATATCAAGCCTGTTATTATCAATGGAAATCTGCAGGCTCCGGAAAGCCAAGAAGCTGAGGAGGAGGAGGAGGAGCAAATCGACAATTCCCAAGCAGAGGTGTACCAGGTAAAGGTCGAGGGCGGCGTGGTCATGCTCGAGAAGCTCAATGTCGAAGCTATAGAAACGACAGATCAAGATGAAGGTCATACTGTCCTGCTCGCAGAAAGCGGGGATCATCCAGACGAAGAATCCCAGGACGTTCTAGGCTTCGAGCAAGAAGACGACGACGAGGTCGTAGCTACCATTGAGGAGGACGTCGTCGAGCCCGAAGAGACCGAAGAATTCCGGGGTACCACCTCCAAAACTGGCAGCGGCGGATCGCTCAAATGCAGGGCCTGCTCAGAGACGTTCGAGTCGACGCTGGCCTTCCGCAAGCACGTGGCTTGGACACACAAGAAGAAGGTGTGCATCGTAGAGGACGGTGCCTACATCTGCTCGGTGTGCGACTACCGGACGTTAAAGAAGAGCCAGTTTGCGGCCCATCTACAGCGACAGCACGAGACGTGGCAGCGTAAGCGACAGAGCTCCTCCTCGGCGATGTTCCCCTGTGCCGCCTGTGGCTTCGTCTGCCGTTCTAAACACTCTCTTCAGTCGCACTTTATCCGCAAGCACACGGATCGCTACGAACACCAGTGCAAGTTCTGCCCCAAGAAGTTTAAAGTCAAGGGCGACCTCACGAACCACGTGCGCTTCCATCACAAGGAAAAGCCTGTGCACTGCGACGTCTGCGGAAAACTCTGCTTGAACAGCGGCTCGCTCTACGTGCACCAGAAGTGGGCCCATTACAAACCCAAGTTCGAGTGCACCATCTGTAAGAGAAGGATGGTCACGCAGGAAAATCTCGACCAGCACATGGTCATGCAGCACGAGAAACGGGAGAAAATCGTCTGCGCCGAGTGCGGCAAAACCTTTACTAAGAAAGATTCTTTCAAGAGACACATGGCAGTGCACACTGGGAACAAGCCCTACAATTGTGTAATTTGCAACAAGCCCTTCGCCAGGAGGTCGCAGCTCAGGCAGCACCTCCTCATTCACACAGGCAAGAGGCCCTTCGTCTGCGACATCTGCGGCAAGGCTTTCACCCAAAAGCCTGGACTTATATGTCACAGGAAAACTCATCCCGGAACACATCCGCCCCTCCCGGTGATGCCGATCGGTGATATTGTTAAGGAGTTCACCGAAGGATTCTTGAAAAACCATCCTCAGGGCGCTGAACTCGGAGAGGATCACGACGACCTCGAAGATGAGGAAGAAGAGGAGGAAGAGTACGAAGAGGAAGAGATAGATCGTGAAGAAATTGTTAAGTCCGAGGTTGTCGAGGAAAATGTGGTGCACGAAGGCATGGAAGAGTAATGCATTGTTTTAGATGTAAGCTAATAAAAATTGTACAGTGTAATTAAAAAAGTGAGTTAGGGATATTGGGTGAAAGTAAATAGTTTTGCCGATTGAAAGTCTGTGAATAATAGACTTGTGTTGTTTCGAATTTTTCTAAGTGAGATTTTTATCATTTGATTCGCCTCAGAAAAAGACAGAATGTAATAATAGAATCTAAAATTTAATTTTTCAAAACTAAAAAACGTAACTTTCAAGATTTAAAACAAATTATTTACTTGGTAACATTATCATTTAATTGAAATTTATTTACTTAATCTTGCAACTCCACATTCATTGCAATTGAAATTGAATTCAAATTTTAATAGATATTTTTATAAAAAACATGAAAATATGTGTGAGTGTATGAAGAGTGTAAAAAAGATTTTGTACAATCATCAAAAATAATTAATCGGTAAAGCAAACACTTTAAACATTTGATTCACGATTACTTTAAATTACATTACAAACGAAAACAATTTTTATAATTTCGTAAAAAAATTTTAAAAGTAAAATATCTATTTCTAAAAATAAAAACAGTTCATATATTGAACTTTCAACCTTAATTTCACTTTTCAAAAGAATTATTAAATCTAAAAGTGTTATCATACACGAAAAGTATAAACCACAATTTGTACAAAATAGATAAATAAGAATTTTTATTCTCCCTTTTAAAACTTATTGATCTACTTTTAAGTATGGCTGATGAATACCATTAACACCTTTCATCTATAAAAAAAGTAGCAAGCAATGTTGAAATTTAAAAGTTGAGAGTTAAAATTTAAAAGTTGAGAATTAAAATTACTTATTATTAGCTTTTGTTATTAAATATTTATATCTAGTTGATAGCAATACGGTTAACATGGTTAACTTAATACTTTATTCAAACATTCAATTTTCATTAATTTGTAAATCAGCAAAACAGTGTGTGCATACTGTAAATATTGTTTGCATCAATTTGTCTTTCGTCTTTTTATTATACTTCCTATTAAAAGTTAAAATCATTGAATAGTTTGTTTATAGTTTTAACTTCATTATAATAGTTCAACAATTGTAAATATTTCTTACGATTGTTATAAAAGATTAAAAATAGTGAATAAGTGAAGAAAGTATTCTTTAAATTCGTCATTTTTTTTAAGTTAAGGAATTTAAAATTTAGAAATGTGATTGTTCTTTATGATTTTAATCATTCATTATCAAATTATGAAAAAAGAAAGAAGATAACAAACATTTTGGAGATTTTTTATAAATATGGACTAATTGTTTATTTTACAATCAATTATTTATAAAGTAAAACTGCTACTTTTATGGATAAAGGAGGAAAAATTATATGGATTTGCGTTTTAATTAATAGCACAGATTGCCTAAGAATACTTAGATTAAATATTGTCTGCAAAACTCTAAATTTTAAGATTTGGCAAAATTCTGTCTCTTAAATTGTTCGTATCATTTTTTCTACTGGTTTAACATCGATATCACATGACAAGATTTTTAACAATAATAAAAATCTATTATGTTCAAGGAAAAAAAATTGAAATATATATTTTTTACTATGTTTACTTGTTTTCTTTACTCCCCCTTATAAAAATTATATTAAATTGCTTCATCTTTCTACAGAAACAAAATATAATTTAGTGAAACGGTAAAGTAAACTTATTTATTAATATTTGCTGAATATAAACTAACTACTTATTTTTAAGTAAGATATATATTATTATCTAATTAGGTTTCATTAGTTCGTTTTTTTATAATGTTTTTTCATGCAAGTTGATTTAGATTAATGGCAAAAGCATTTATTTAGTAACATAAACATAATTATTAGAATTTATTTTTCAATATAGTGCATAATCTTAAACCACATTTAAATTAGACTACACAAACGTTATATTAACACACTGTTTTTTCTTCATAGGTAAACAAATTTGCTTCATTTGAACACTCAAAACGAGGTACACGATAAATATATCTTGTAAAAATTGCAATAACTATTTTTTCGCCACTTACTTATAAACTTTTTGTAAGTACTAGAAAAACTCAGTTGTATGCAATTTTTACAATTTTAAACAATAAACAAGCGAGTCTCACATATTATTGCAGACAGCGTCGTTCTACTTGTTCAAAGTTATATAGTACTTTGCCAGCCTCATACTAACATAGACTTTGCTTTTCTTTTCAGGAGGAAGACAACGTTACGACGAGCAAGACTCCGCAGGCGTTTCGCAGCAATCTCAACGACAACGATCGGCAGTCCAACGATACGATCCAGCAGGCGAAAACGACCGGATCAAGTTCCACCTAGTCCCGAGCGACCCTCTCGCGTCTCTCAGCGGCGACGCAACGACTTGCCCCCGAAGAAGCTCAAAATTGCTGAGCCCAGTCCCGAGGAGGAAGGCGAGAGACACCCGTGCGACAAGTGCGTCGAGTGCTATTCGACCGCTGAAGCTTTAGCGGAGCACGCGCGAGCAAAGCACATATTCCAGTGCGAGCACTGCCCGCAAAACTTCCGACAGCGCAAGCTCCTCAGGCTGCACATACAGGACGAGCACAAGCACATGCCCAAGTACGTGTGCAGCGAGTGCGGCAGCATCTTCAAGTGCCGGCAGTCGCTGCGCGAACACTTCGTCCGCAAGCACACGGAGGGCTTCCGCTTCGTCTGCGCCACCTGCGGCAAGAAGTTCAAGATGAAGAGCGACCTGTACATGCACGTGCAGAGCATCCACAGCGAGGAGCGCGAGGTCGTCTGCGACGTTTGCGGCAAAACCTACCGGAACGCCTTCGCCCTCAAGAAGCACCTGGCGCACGCGCACAATCAGCGACCTTACGCCTGCGAAATCTGCAAGCGCAAGCTCGCCACCAAGGAGTCGCTAGAGCATCACGCCCAGCTGCACCTCAGAAAGGAGCGCGCCGTCTGCCAGGTTTGCGGCAAAACCTTCAGCGGTAACGACGCGCTGAAGAAGCACATGAGGATACACACGGGCGTGAGGCCGTTCCCTTGCAAGGTCTGCGGCAAGGCTTTTAGAAGGCAGAATACGCACAAGCAGCACTTGCTTACCCACACCGGAGTCAAGCCCTACATATGTGATATTTGCGGCAAGAGCTTTACCCAGAAGCCGGGCTTGATCACGCACAGGAAGAAGCACCCTGGACCCCTGCCGCCGCTGCCGGCGATTTCGATAGATTACGTCATTGCTGATTTGATGGAGAAGCAGGATGCTAATAAAGGGCAGCCTGTCGATGAGGTGTAACTGTTAATTGGATATAGAATTTTTCTTGCATTGAGTGCAGCGACAATTACAAAAATTAGTTAAAATATCTCGACTAGTTTGTTAGACTCTTATGAGATGAGTTTTTTTATTTTAAAAGTCGTTAATATTAATATTAATGAGTATTAGTTGGCAAAGATAAAAAAGAGACATTACGTGATTATATCTGTACATGAGTGAGTTTGCCTTTCGTTTATTGAATTCATTTGACTAAATAACTTTTTTACTTGTAATAAGCTGTGAATGAAAAAATACTTTTTAGATGTTTGCAATTTAAAATCTTCTGAATCTATTTTGAAACTTAGACGTTACTTAAAAACGTGACGATTATATTATTGATTCTGTTATTGGTCTATAATTTTTTTACATGAGCAATTCTATAGTAAAATTTTAGTTCTTTTTCATCCTACAATTTAACTAAATACCACCATTTTTCTTGTGTCAAAGTTTTTGTACAAATTTGTAAATTTTGTACAAATTTAAAAAATACTGAGGAATTAGCATAAACTTAACATGTATTAAATACATCGTTAGAAGTCATTTTAATTCCTTTTTCTTCATTATAGATTTGTCTAAGATTTTTCTTGTACGTCTGCATCGAAGTTTGTATATAAATAAATAAACAATCATCGTTAATTAATATTTTCCAATTCTTATTTTACGAAAATTCTATAACTAGTTGCAGATGTAGTTAATGTTTTTACCAAAAAAATAGAATCTATCTAATGTTATTCAACTTAACTATGTTTAAAATTGAAATAACATTGAATCTGGAATGTACATTTTCTATTGGTAGGCATTTTTTTAGATTCAAATTTATACTACTTTAATAAATCGTATGAATACTTCAAATTTATATTTTTATGATAAATAAATATTGATTACAAAATAAATTGTTGGTTGTTTTATTTAAAATAGTGCATATTTTACTGTAAATAAATATTGTGTGCTAATAATAAATATGAAATTGACTTATTTAGGAAATTCATTCTACACGAGCTGAATTCAGTAAGTAATATAATTTTTATTTTGAAACCTGTTATGTTATGTACTTTATTGTGCTAATTTTTTAACGACTTCTAAGTAACATCGTAGTGGTTTCCATAATTCTTAAGGCAGTTAATGAAAACTAGAATAAAAATTGTTTTATTCTTAAATATCAACTAGCAGTAAGAATAATGGATATAAATAATAATGATTGGTAATTTTGAAATTAGTAAAAAAGGATACATCTGTATCAACTAGTTTTTAATTTGCTTTATTTGTACATTTTTGTATACTTTGGAAATGATATTATTATAATACTGTAATAATTGGCTATTCTTCTTCATATTTAATGTATATTTTGTATAATTTAATTATGTAAAGTGTATTTTTTACAGTAGCATCGCAATCCAAGCAGTTAAATCGGATAAATCTTTATTTTGACTTATCTAAGCAGTTCTGTTTTATGTAGAAAATATGTGTGCTTTTAGTACTTTTAAAAGTAGATTGTTTGAAAGTTTATTAATATACTGCATTCAAAAATTGTTGTTAAGTAATAGTTATAGAACACCTGAATTAAGGTAAGATAAAAGTACCTTCTCATTCTAAACAAGGCACAAAGTTCGTTTATTTAAAAATTTATTTAAAGCTTGATTTGGTACTTTTATCTTAAATTAAAAATTCCCTAAGCAGAAAAGATTGTTTAATTAATAGTCAGCTTTTGCTCGAATATTATATGCTTTTAAGTTAATAATAATTTAATAATTTTTCGTTGTGTTTGATAAAACTCAAATTAAGTTCATTATATTTTAAAAATCAAATTTAGTCAAAAAGACTTAAAACTTTTATTCTAAGTTATCTAATGTAACATAAAATTGATTTTTCTCTTTCAGATAATTTATATACTTTTGTAACAAATCTTTTTTAAATATTAAAAAATTTTTTTGAAAAAATTAAATAATTTTTATTTTCAATAATCAATCCCTTCGATAATTATAGTGTTGTTTTATATTTGAACCTGCGTCAGCGAGAATTTAATACGAAATTTTGAACATTTTAAGTAGATTAGTTTACCGAACCAAAGTGCAGATTAACTTTGCTGCTAAATTAATTTGTAATGTAGTGCGTTAAACCGTCAGAGTAAAATCGTCTCCAGTAAATTTTTGGTAGCTAGTTGCTTATATGTACTTCTATTGTGGCAACTCAGTAAATCTGGCAAAATTTCCCCTTACTGGCGAAACTACATAAGACTTACAGTTTACCATTAAGAACCCTTCAAATTCGTCCTCTACATTTCATCTCTAACCAATTTCCTTCTACTTTTCAGGTTGTCCGAGGATATTAATCTTACAAGCTTGACGCCATTGACGCCGATTCTCACGGACTTCGAAACATCGATGTTCCCGATGCCAGATTCCTTATTTTTCACCGCATCCGAAGTTCCTGACTTGGTCGACTCGGAGGTTTTGATCTTCGAGCAAACGAACTCAGTCTTCGCGGAAGAAATCGTCGAGTTCTCCAAATCAGAAGAACTACCCTTCGCCAACGTAGAGTCCATGAACTTGAACGATATGGAAGTCCCTGTCCTTTCCATCCCAGAAACCGATTCCATAAGCAAAGCAAGAGAAGACCATCAGGTCGTGCCGAACGCCGAACGTCCGCAACGCTTTCGCGTAAACCATTACTGTAACGTCTGTCTGGCTGGGTTTACCAACGAGGCAAAGCTCGGCGAGCACATGCAGAGCATCCACAATATCGAGCGGCCCTTCGAGTGCAATATCTGCGGTCAGACCTTCCGCACGTCGCTGAACATCGCGCGTCACAAGCGCAGCAAGCACGACCTGGACATTAAGAAATACAGCTGCGACCGGTGCAAGTACACCACTTACGCGAAAAAGAACCTGGAGATCCACGAGCGACGTCACTCCAAGAGCTACGCGTTCCCCTGCGACCTTTGCGGCAAAGGCTTCATGCAGCGCACCAAGTTCGAGGAGCACAAGCTGCTGCACGACGGCAAGGGCTACGAGTGCCAGGTCTGCAAGAACGTCTTCCATTACAAGCGCAACCTCGTCACCCACATCAAGTGCGTCCACCCGGAGACGGTCGGCAACTACAACGGCAAGCTCCTCCAGTGCAAGTATTGCCCGCGCAAGTTCACCAACGAGAACAGCTTCAAGAGACACCATAGGGTCAGTCATAAGAACTTCCTGCCGCCGCCGCAGAAATCGCTCTGCGACTTGTGCGGCATGCAGCTGAGCACGCCGACTGCTCTGCGCCACCATATGAGGGGACACAAGGGGGAGAAGGTCGCCGAGTGCGACGTTTGCGGCAAGTCTTTCTCCAAATTGAATAATCTCAAGGTTCACAAGAGGATCCACACCGGGGAGAAACCGTACAAGTGCACCTTCTGCGACAAGGGATTTACGCAGAGGACCAGCATGGTGTACCACGTGAGAGTGCACAAAGGCGAGAGGCCGTATCAGTGCTCCGACTGCGGCAAGTCATTCATCTCCAATTCTTTCCTGAGGAAACACGTCAAGACGCACGAGAAGAGCGTGAAGGGCAACGACGAAATAAAATGCAACTAGCGAGTGACGAGAGAAAGATTAGAGCAAATTATTTAGGATGCTTAGAGGAAGATTTTGCTTAAGTTTAACAGATGAGTTTTGCAATAGATTATTTAGGTAATTCAGAGCTCGTCCATTTGCAAGAGGTAGAATTATCTTGCTCAAGCAAAAAAGTCTCTATTTATCGTAAGTAAAGTAGCCCATTTTCTCAATAAGTAAGAACTTTTATTTTGATAACTACTTCAGTTAATTTTACAATAATTAGTTATTTTTTTACAATGCAATAATTGCATTTTTTTTATATGAAATCAAAAAACGATTTCTTTTTGAGTAACATTATTTGAATTTTATAGTATTTAGGATAGTAGTCATTTTAATTTTTTTACTTGTCGCAATACGTAACATATCTAACTGCCTTTAAGCAATTAATAAATTAACCGATTAAAAACTTAATTGACAATCTTCACGAGTAAAACAATTAAATTACTATTGATTAAAAATAAACCCACAGTTTATTATGCAATAATATTATTAATGACGAGAAGGAGGAAATAACGAGGCTGAAGAGATTTCAAAATGTAAAAATTGGGATGTCGCAGAAAAATTTTGTCCTTATTAAAGTAACTAATGAAGGGGTGTATTATCGACTAGAGCTTCCTCATCCACTAAAATATGGATTTGAAAGTGGTTTTTCTCGAAATGTATCAATGATAACAGTTGTGCCATAAAAAAATGCAGAAAAATCTATTTTACATATTTTATTTACATAAAAACAGAGTTAAATTTTATTACTTAAGTTTTATCGAGTAAGAACCACTTTTAAAACGTTGGGCTTCCAGGGTTACAAGCAAATATGTTAACATCAGCACTTACACTTTATGAATAGAACAATTTTTAACCCTTTGAAGTGTGAATTTTGCAAATATTAGTTTTTCACAGTTGGATACTGGTAAGAATTAATTTTTTTATTCAAATGCATTACTTGAAAGATTACATGAAATTGTTTGTTGAAAAAAAATGTAGGCTTCTAAGGGTTAAAGCTTTGTGTCACTACTTATTTTCCATGATCTCTTAAACCCCATAATTTGATAGTTTATACACTAAAGTTTCATTCATTTTTCGAAAGGTTGTGGAATTACTTACAAAGTTAGTTTTTTGGACTAAACTTTTAATGCAGCTGCTCTACTTAGTATACTTAAAATATACTTAACTAAAAATACTTAAAAGAATGAAATAATGAAACTTAGGTATTTACTATTATGACGTGTGATACAAAAAATTTCATGCGAACACTCCCAATTACTTTTATTGAGATCTCACATTTTTGACTGATATTCAAGGAATTTCAGATCTGATGAAACATAGTCTTATTTTAAAGAAGTTTATATTGATATTAACAGATATTACTCAAAACTAATTTAGTCACTTTATTGATATTATAAATATATTGATAGTATACATTTTATCACAATTTATTGAGAATATATTTATATATTAGAAAATTTTACAAAAAAAAGTATTCTTCCATTATGTATTATTAAGTTTCAACATCTTTGACCATCACAGAATTTTCACATTTTTATAATATCGATCTTTTATTTAATAAAGTTGTAATGTTAAGCAACGACTTACTGTACAACAGGGAACCGAAAAATGCCTTATAAAGAGATTTTACAATCGTTTGGATAAATTATATACAAATTATAAATGCATAATGAATTTTATGCGAGAAATTCAAGGCCTTATTAGAATTAATTCTAAATAGTAACACAGTTAAAAAGATTCTGTTACTAATGCCATATAAGAAATTTTTGCTAATCATAGTCAAACTAATGATATTATTTTAAAAATATTAAAAATATGTTTTTTATTAATACAATTTTTATATTACTTTATTTTTATTAATTTTACAATGAGTTGTGAGCCATAGAAGCTAATACACTAATTATAGTCAATTAAAACATATTATGTATTATCTAATACTATATAAAAGTTTATAAAAAAATTATAACATTAGACTGAATAATATTTTAGTTATATAGTCATCCGTTTGGAGTAGGCTTTTGAAACAGTAACAATCATAATCGAAATACAAATATCATGTTTTATTAATTAATAATTTTAATAAAAATTAATAATTTTTAAGATTAATTACAAGAGCACATAAATATATAATAAATCTATTATAAGAAATATTATAAGAAAATATTATTGTGCCATACCAAAATAATTAAATGGATCAAAAGACTTCAAAAAATTTATATATTAAAAATAATTTTCATATGTGCAATAAGAGATTTTTAAAACGTGATTAATCAATAACTTATTCCAAACTTTGCGTGCAATTTTGGAATTATTTTCTACGATTTTTAGTTTTACAGATATAAACCAAAGCTTAAAGTTTATACTCTTGTACTTTTAATTAATCTATATTTTTTAATTTCCCTGTATTTCCATTTCATGGTAGAAATTTTGATATTTGTTATAATAGAACATAGTTTTATAAATATGTTTTTTTTCAAACTTTAAGAAAAGTATTTTTTAGGCTAACTATAATCCGAAAGAGAGTTTATTTAACTATTTCACGATGAATTATATTTTTTTTTCACTTCCGATATATATCATGAATTATATTGAAAATGCATTTAAAATATTTGGCATTTACGTAACTATAAGTTTTTACGATCTTCAAGTATAGTGCCAGAAATACGTTAAGCAAATCTACTAAAAAACCAAAACTCCTTCATTTATTTCTTTTTTATTTTAGATATTTATGTGCTCTTAATGCCATATTTATATATTAAAATAGTTTAATTATGTTGTTAACATCGAAAAATAATAATCGATGTTTTTTTATAAATGAAAGAGTATTAAAGTTAAAAAAGTAGCGTATGTTATATTTGATTTTTATGCAAAATGTACTTAATTATATTTAATTATTCAGTTATGTACCTCTTAAAATAAGATATAATTACTGAATTAATTTTATATTATTAAAATTAGTTTGATAACATCTTTTGTAATAGATTCATGCATAATTTGAAAATACTCTGAAATCGTCGAACAATTTTACATGTAATACTTGATTAATTTGCAATAAATAAACTAAAACCAAAATTACGTTTAATTTTATTTCTAAATGATCCGTAACCTTATTATTCACAACACTATATGTAACATTTAAAATGAAAAAAAATATATATTTGAACATTTAATTTCGCATAGAATGTATACTTAAATTGCATATTACATCAAGGTAAGCCAGAATAAAGTATCATTTGCTTCAAAATAAAATTTTAACAAACTACTAACCCACCGCAGAATGATAATCTCGCACCAAAATAACAAAAGCGTTTTGAACAAAAAAACTTACTCTTTACTTTTATTTCTAAGTGATCCGCAACCTTATTATTCACAACATTACTCTTACACATGCTTATACTATACGTAATACTTAAAATGAAAAAATATATATTTGAACATTTAATTTCCCATAGAATTTATACTTAAATTGCTTATTATATCAAGGTAAGCCAGGATAAAGTATCATTTGCTTGAAAATAAAATTTTAACAAACTACTAACCCACCCCAGAATAATTTCGCACAAAAATAACGAGAACATTTTGAATAAAAAAGTTATTCCTTTCATCCACTTTCTATGATTATGTAAGGGATCAAATTTAACTAAAAATAATAAGTAACAACCAAAAACTAACTGCCATTCTTGAGTTTACTCCTAAAATAATGACGTGTATGTAGCATTACTGTAGTATATTTGAACATCAGCGTGTTTTATATTGTAGAAATGTCGTATCAATAAAGGCTTTCATGTTGCAGCAATGGGAACGGCTACGCTCTCCACGATTCTTTTAAGGAACTGGATAATATCGACTACTATAAAATCAAGCAAGAAATCATCGACTCCTTCGTAACGTAAGTCCATCACTAACCCGTTACCTAACTTCAATCCACCCATACTCGAACACCTGCACGTAAAGCTGCCTCAAAGAAAAACCTTCCCTCGAAAGCCCTTCTCGCGTCTCGGCAATCCGCCTCTCAAAGGTCCAACATAATTGCAGCACGGACCCAGTGTCGGACCGGGTCTGCGACTTCTGCGGCGAGACCTTCGCCTACCTGAATCGTCTGGTCGCTCACCTCAGCACCGTCCACGGTATCGAGCGACCGTTCAAGTGTCCGCTCTGCGACAAGGATTACCCGCACCGCTTCATGCTCAACGCCCACGCCAGGAAGCACCACGGCTTCAGCCTCGTCGCCTGCGCCCACTGCAGCTACTCCACCATGGACCGGACCAAGCTCGAGAGGCACATACGCAAGCTGCACAACAACGAGCTGCCCGTCAGCGTCGCCGCCAAGAACGACAGCCTCGAGTACATCTCGGTGGGTTTTTCAAAATTTTTTTTTTTTTTTTTTTTTTTTTTTAGGGAAATGAGAGAGCTCGTGGTTGAGATTTTTCAATTTTTATTAGACCTTATCGGTGGACTTTAAATTAAGCATTCGTTTAAGGCTTTGAATGTTCTGCTTTCCAAAAAGATTGTAAAAGATTAACAAATTATAATTACAGAATTTATCATAATTTCTGTTTATAGAAGTATAAAAATAATTTCACAAATTAATCGTTAAGATTTAAAAACAACATTTCAAAGTATCGATAATCGCAAATATTAACAATTTTTTTTTTTTAATGCTTTTGATTTTTTACGTAAATAAAACTTTACTACTTATATACTATTCGACATTACATATTACCTGAGAATAATTTGCATATAATGACAGTTGATACACAACTCTTGATACCGTCTCGCGCAGTTTCTGAGCAATTAATTATACTGAATCATGTTTAAATGTTTATATAAGTTGTACTGAATGGCCTCGTTCCTTTTCTTTTTCAAAATTTTGATTAACGCGTCGTACCTTTCGTCGTAATCGTTAATTTCTTGAGAATTCAGTAATTTCGTGCAGAGCAAAGAGCCGTAAAAACTCTCTTCTTTCAGCAGGCCTTCTATAACGTTTAATTTTACATCTACGTTTTTTGTTGTTCTAAATATTTTCGACGCGATAAAATCATTGAGAATCTCGGCGATATCATTGATTACTGCCTCGTTCGCGGAAAAGTCCTCGACTAAATCGCTGCATCGTTTTGCGCAACGAATGCCGAACTCCTGCGGCGAGGCTGACAACAGATACTCCTTGTACAAGCTCAAAGCTAAGTAAGAGTACGGTTCCTGCCAAGGATACAGCTTGGACGGGAAGACTTTTAACAAACTGTCTATTATCATTAATCCGCAGTTGCCTTTGCCGGCGGACATTTCTTGAAGTACGTCTCTGAAGAATTCGTTAATCGTGTAATTCGCCGGGTAAAATCGGCGCTTCTTCGGGTGAGGAATGTCAAAGGTTTCTATGACTTTGATAAGTATATTCATAACCGTCTCGAGCCGCCCTTCGAATTTACTCGAGCCGGACGATAACAAGTATATACTTATAGTGAAGTTTTGGGTCACTCTTGAAATTTCCAACGAATCTACGTCGAAGAAGTACCTTTCTATGATGGTTCGACCAACGTCTTCCGATATAAAGTGCATAAGTTTTTCATCCAGAATTTGAATTACCGTGCAGACCGCGTTCGTTCTTGTTCTATAATCTAAACCCTTCTCAGACAGCTCGTGTACGATGCTCAAATACATTTTCACGTATCTTCCCAAAAAGCCATAGTCCACGTTGGCGATATCAGCGAACCTCAGGATCGTCGTCTTATCGTCGACGGTCAATCCAGCCATGCACTTCTTAACCAATTCCCAGTTATCACTGTTCGGCACTTCGATGAACGTATCCAACGCCATCTTGCTGACGATATTTCTCAGTGGCCAATTCATTTCCGAGGCCCAGAGTATATCCAAAAACTGCATAAGCTGCGCTTTCGTCGCGACCTTCTGGATCATTCGGATGCCGCGTTTCTTCACCGCGGCCTGCTTGTCCACCAGTTTCCTCGTGAACTCGAGCACCTTAATGACAGGGGCGTGGTGCGTCCGACTGGCCAGAGTCGCCTCGGCCAAGGCCACGTAATCCCCGTGGCAGAACGAGGCGATGAAGTCGAAAGAGACCGGAGGATTCGTCCAGTTCATGGCCTTTACAATGGAACGTCTGAGCTCGTAGATCTCCTTGGCGTCGGTGTCCTCGATGTCCAGCTTCCCGTCGGTTGGCACGTACGGAGACACGACGTTCTCGAAGGCGCTGCCCTCGAGCAAGATCCCGAGTACCAAGATACTTCCTTCCTCTTTCAAGTCGATCAGGCAGCGCTCGACGAACTTGATGGGAAGCTCATGGTACCATTTTGTGGCCGCGACGAAGCGCCTGGCAGCCTTACTTCCATTGTGGAGCCTTTCTTTAGCTTCGGCTAGGTAATCCGGCCAGTTGGCCAGGACCCTTTCTGGGTGTCGTTTTAATAAGGCTAAGGCCTCGCCTTTTTCTATATCCCGAATCGTTGAGTATTCGTCTACTTTCGACTCGTAGAATTTGGGAGCGCATTTTTTAATTAGATCAAGGAGGATGGCCTTCCTGTTTTTAAAGGCTGCCTCGTTGTCGGATTTTGAAAAGAATTCCTGGCTCAATTCCAGGATCCAATTGTCCACTGGTAAATTTGTATCGTCCTTTAGCGGCTTCCTCTTCTTTTTTGAGCCGCCGTTTCTCTTGTTGTAATCGTCTATGCTTTTCATGAAGCTCAAAACGTACACTAATCTGTCTTTCTTCTCTTTCCAAATAGCGTGTTTCATCGGATATTTAGTCGGTATTAATTCGAAGAATCTACCGATGTATCCCCGTTCGAGTGTTGGGTTATCTTTTAAGTAATTCCACTTGAAAGGTGCTTTACGGTGTTCCATATTGAATTCGACTATTATATCGACTAATTTGTCAACGTACACAGGATTTATGTCATGATGCGCTGCCAAAGCAGCTTCTAATACAGACTCTATAAGCTGGACGTGCGATTTGAATAATTCTTTTTTTAAATAAGAATAATTTATAATTTGTCTGAGTAATACCCAGTGTCGAGGGTCCAGCGATTTAAAGGTGAATTCTGATTTCAGTTTTTCGAAAAAACAACATAGAAATAAATTTTGTTCATTCTTATGCTTATCGTAGAAATACTGTAGCACATCTAACAAGTCATCCTTGCTGTCATAAATATTACACGAAGTAATCATATCACCA
The DNA here is from genome assembly GCA_035582975.1 of Ormyrus labotus. NCBI lineage: Eukaryota > Metazoa > Arthropoda > Insecta > Hymenoptera > Ormyridae > Ormyrus > Ormyrus labotus. The sequence continues at coordinate 23,209,633 of JAWWEO010000021.1, forward strand.
AGGATTTGTATTCTCTCCTCCATAGTGGAGGTTTTCGAAATTTTCTCTTTTAGTATTGGTAAAGATTCATTTGGTGGTAAATAACAGATGTATAAATCATCTGTTTCATTTTTGAATAAAACTGACTTAACTTTTTTCATCCTTTTTTCTTTACTTAGTATTTTTATTAACTTCTTAGATTTAAGATGCGACTCGTTCTCGAGTAACCTTTTGCCGTATCGCTTTTCGTACGTATCTTTCAAGATCTCCAGTTTATCTCCATAAGTATAATGGTCTAAATAATCAATCATATCGTTCAATTTGAACTCTTCGATATTTGCAGGAAACAAATTTCCATACATTTTATCAAACGTTTTTTGATCGAATTCTTTCGCCACTAATTTCAGCGGCAATAATTTCAAAAATACTTGTGGTTCCTCCACAACGGCATTTCTCGAATTTTTCAAGAAGAACGCGGATTTTCTCGCGCTCAATTTCATATCCTTCTCGGGCGTCAATCTGAACAGCTCGACGAAATCCTCGCAATGATGCCAAATCAATTCGGGCAAAAACGCGTCGTAATCGTTTATGCGAATCTCGTGCTGCTCCCGATCCTTAACGTTATTCGGATTATTCTTATTTCCGAGCTGCAGATACCGCACGACCAATTGGGGATACTTGCGGTACAGCCGTTGAACGACGTGCACGGGCAGCAGAATTTTGTGCTTCAAAATAGCGTCGAAAATGAAGGGCTCGGAGCAGACGAGCAGCAGCGGCATGCTCTGCTCCACGCCGTACAATTCGACGAAAGCTCGAAAGAACTTCTCGGCGTCGCTTTGCCGATTCAGCAGAGATTTCGAAAGCTTCTTGACGATGCGGCCGCGCGTACATAAGGACACGGTGGGTACGACCCGTTTCATGAATTCCTCCGGACTCGACGTCAAGCCGTCGAACTGCCAGTTGGCCTTCAGGACTTTTCGCTGCACCGACGCGTCCTCGGACTGGAGAGCCTCCGCGATGAGATTGCCCATTTTTAATTTGACCCCGACCATGGCGCGGACGAGCGGAGTCATCGCCGGTGTTATTTCGCGGAATTCTTCGGTCGAAATTAATTCTCCTCGCTCGTTTCGGCTTTGTACCAGCACTTGAATAATTTCGTTAAGATTTCTATACTTCTCGCCAGGGGTCAGTCCTCGCAATGATTGTATCGATGCCATATAGGAGGATGTTTCCATCTCCGTTTTGGAAACATTGTTGATAAGTTGGTGCACTGAACGGTGGAGCTACGAAATCGAAATTTTTCGGATTAAAGTACAATAATAACTTGTTTATGCTCGGCTACATATTTTATTCGTTGGAAAACAAATTTCTCGTCCGCGAAACTTACCGATGATATCGACGAAGTGAACATTTCCAAAATTCCCGGTGATGGCATTTTTTAACGATAGCACTTTAATTAGCAATAATTTAAAATGTAATTCACGCAAAATTTGATGTTAAATAAAATTCAAGATAAACAAAAAATTTTTGGTTATGCTCGCGTTGAATTTCGACTGTCAAAACGAGCATTTACCAGCTGACTGTCATTTTAAACACCGTCGAAGGAACAAGTATAGAACGAAAATGGCCCACAATTTAAGAATAACGAGTGGCGCAATAAAATAATAACAAAAAAAAAAAGCCACTAATTTCGACCCAATTCCACCAGGAGGAGTTCTCGAGCTACCTGGAGGACTTCGAGGACTACACCTCCTCCCTGGAAGCGTCCATCAGCTTCCCCGCGTCCATCGACTCCCCGCAGCCGCCGGCGAAGCGCAAGCGCGGCCGTCCGCGCACCGGTCGCACGAAGCGCCCGGATCGCACCTACCTCTGCACCTACTGCGGCAAGGAGCTGAAGACGATCAAGGGCCTCCAGATCCACACGCGCCTCCACACCGGCGAGAAGCCCTTCACCTGCCCGTACTGCGACAAGCGCTTCTCCTGCGAGACGCTGCTGCGCACCCATCGCGTCACCCACACCGGCGAGCGGCCCTACCGCTGCGACCTCTGCGGCAAGACCTTCACCCAGAGGTCCACCCTCGTCGTGCACAAGAGGTACCACAGCGGGGAGAGGCCCTACGTATGCGAGCGCTGCAGCAAGGGATTCGTCACCAGGACCCTGCTCAATTCCCACCTCAAGTCCTGCTTTTAAGCGCGCGAAGCGATCGGGAGGGACGGGAGAGGAAAGGTTATTTCGTGAATCACTGATGAAGCATACATTTTTCCCCTTACAATTGTTCATATCGGTTAGGATTATTCTACGTCGAGTTACATATATGTTCCGAAAGAAGAGCATCGTTTGAAACTACCTGCTTTTCACCTGAGCAAATAGAGCAGAGCTACTCCTTTCGTAAACGAGTGAAAATTCTGTCTTTTTAAATAAGCTCTATCGTCGGAAAGATCAACTTGAATTTATCAACTTATTATCATCTTATCAATTCTCAAAAGCAATGTGCACATATGATTGGGATCGGTACATATCGACAATACATATTTATTTAGACGAATTAAGAATAATATTATTTATGAAATCGTTCGATCTTTTGAGCGCAACTTTTGTCAACGCGGCAATATAAACGATTCGGTGTCAATTTCTGTGATGGAAATTCGAAAGCAATGCGCTTAATTTCAACAAGGAGTGTTTAATTAAACTAAAATTATCATCCAAGTCATTTTTTTCGAAACCCATATCAAAAATTTACGTTTACTTGGTAAATTTTTTCGGGGAGAATATATCTAAATATATTACTTTTACTCTACAACGAGAATATCATTTTAGAATATCAAAACTCAAATTTAGCATATCGTTATCATGATAAAAATCATTGATGGAAAAATGTATGATTCAAGATTAATCCTCTTTAATTGCACAGTATTCAATAATAAAATCTGCATAGAAATTGTGCATCATCGAGTCAAAATCTTTTAATATATTTCTTACGAATTATTGATTTGCGATATCTTTCCAATATCTTTCAAAATGTGTTCTAAGTTATTAAAAATGAGTACCGTGTAATATTTAAAAAAAATATCCAAATCCAGTAATAACTATTTACAAAAAGAAAAAAGTTTAACCTTTAGAGGACGGGAATTTGGGATTTTTTATTTCTCTTGCTTTTCTATAGAAATTGGGTAAATGTGATGTATCTGATATCTCAAAACTAACATAGGTAAAGTGTCTATTATGGGCATGGCCCATATAGGGGCCATCCCGTCCTCTATAGATTAACTTTAATGTATTTTCAGTCATAATTTTTCATTAGTTAATAACAGTTTCTTGAAAAAGTCAAATTCTTTGTCAAAGAATACACAAATCGACATGATATACAAATATATATTTATTACAGAAACGAGCAATCATCATAATCTGACTCAAAGTCAATTGTTTAATTGATCTACGTGTCTTGAATTACATAAACATGACTTAAAATTGATTTAGAAAAGTCTAAAATACTATTTGAAGAAAAATTTTTGAATTTCGAATTTTCGTAGGAGCTAATTGAATACTTTTATTTAATATATTTGAAGAATTTTTTTTAATCTTAAGAAAAAGGTAAAAAAGCAATAAATAAGAACGGATTAATTATCTTTAATTACCATTCTGCAAAGTTAATACGTTTTTTGCTTTATTAGGGTATAAACAATTTTCTTGAATAAGAACTTTTTGTGCAATGATTAACATTATTTATTTACCACAAGTTTTAAACGTGCGTTTAAAATTAATCTTTTTAATGTTTAGTTGACGATTTATTTATCTACTTGATCTCATAGGCTAAAAACGAAACACGGTGATATTTGGAAGTATTTATTTGAAATTTACTTACACGTATTACCTAGTATTATTAAATATAGAAAATAAATATAATTTTTAAACTATTCAGTTGCCAAATTAAAAAATAATTAATCTATTTATATCAATGACAAGTCAATAATAAGTAAGTCCTCCTGTACGTCAAGTATTGCTCAATATCACGTAATCTTACGTTTATGAAAAAGTAACACATGAAAGTAATTAGTGTAACTTAAGATAGACAAATCTAATTATAACCAAAAATGTTTAAATATGAAAGAAAGTAGAAAGTAATGTAATCTCAAAATCTTGAGAAAGCAGAAAATGGTAGATTATTTATATTTATTCTTTCTAAAGGCTGAATTTATTTGAGACTGTGTCTTTCTTAGTAATATTAGAAGCAGTATTATTTATATTTAGTTGCAATAAACAATTGAATGATGCATTTACAGTTCATTCATTCTTTTGGAACTGTTTTTATCCGTTTTTGTATTGTTATTTCTTTTAGATGATAAATCATTTTTTAACTGTTGAATCAAGAAGAATACTCTTAAGCAATCAATAATAATTAAAAGTAAAAGTACAATAATGAAGAACAATAAGATCAATAATAAAAATCACGTATTACTAATGACGGTCATCGTTATACACAAGTGACTTAATACAAAAGCAGTTAGTATCAGTAGCATCTTAGAAATAAATATAAAATAATCGAAACTGCCAAATTAGCCTTTAAGGTATTCAGTACATGGTAAAAATAAATAATTAATAACTAATAGGTTGCCTTGAGTATTAAATGCCTATGTAACAAGTGCATTAAAATGACAAAGCCTTAGTAAAAATGCTAATAAAAGAAAACTTGCTTGTGCGCGGAAGTAAGAACTATGTCTAAATCATATGATTGTAATCTAGAATAATTGTACTGACAGATTCCACGTATATTTTTTAATTATTCTGCTTGTGCCTGTCTTTGACAATCTGCTAAAAATATATATTCCATTAATTTTCCTAATTTAATTACAAAGATATAACTCTAGAAAATACTTCTATATAAATTAAGAAGCAATATATTTAGTAGTTTTTTTTAATAAATGAGGAAACTTAAACAATATATAATTTTTAATATTAATTAATTATTGCTCAATGTGCCAAAATTAACTTAAAAAATTTTAATTTTAGAAACTATATGTGATGTGCATTCTAAGCCTTTAGTCAAATTTGTGGATCTTGTCTTTTGAAATATTGTACGTCCAACATACAATATTAAATATATTATCTATTTAAAAATGATATTTAGCGAGTGCATATAATATACATATATAATAAAGAAATAAGTGTCCATTTACAAGTCAACGACAATACATCAATTATTATTAAATGAATTAAATTTTTTTTAACGAAGAAAGTTTTTTAAGTTTCGATAGTTATAATAAAAAGGGCGCTTGTAAATTGTTTTTACCAAGCAATAGAATATATTTTAAGAGTGCGAATTTCTTCAACATCCAATTTTTTATACTGTATTGTAAATTGCGTGTTCCTAACATTCAAATTTGTTTGAATTAAATGCAGTTGTGGTGCCTAAAATATCGTAATTACATACCTCAAACTAAAATTGCGATAAAACATCCGCCTTAAATATATTTATATGTAAGTAACATTTGTCAAAATAAAATAAAGGATAATGAAAAACATATAGAATGTTATTTTTTCTTCACAACAATATAGTTATGAAAAAGTGGAATTAAGGATAAATGAGTTATAAAATAATGTAACCAGTTTGACTTCTAAGTATGAGTTCTTATTTATTATAAAAAGCATTCAAAAAAAATGCATCATTAATAAATTCATAAAACAATCTTTTACTTACAAATACGCTTTATTTTAAAAAAATAAATATCTTATATTTAATAAATGTTTGAGTAAAACAATTTATTTCTGTTCTGCAATAATTGAAGTTCTTTTCGTATAATTGATTATCAAGAGCGATTCGTATCAATAACTTCTCCGATTTTCTCCAGCAGTCGATTAAGTCTTTGCATAATTTCTTCTCGTATTTAAGTAATTGTGTGACTATTATATTTCGCATTAACGTGCCAGAACCCAACTAAGCCGTTCATCACCGGCACTAATATACTTTTTTCTCCAAAATATGGATCCTTAATCTTTTCCATAGTTTCCATAATAATATTAAAAACAATGTCGTTTCCAAAATATTCTACCAAGTTTTGAATATCCTTGGCACACTTAGTGCCAAATGCTTTTGAGTTCTTGGCTTCTAGGTAGCTTTTCAATAACGTAAATTGTATGAAAACGTCTGGTGATTCCTCAGGTCGTAAACGTGTTGAAAATAGAGTCAATAATCTATCATACAGTTTTGCCCACATTTGCTTGTTTTCATGCTTCACTTCGCTTGTAAATATCCTAAATTGACGAAGAATTTCATCTTTAATTCGAATGTCTACTTTTAATTGTTTCTCCAGTATTTCCATGATTACGTTCAACCTCGATTCAAATTTGTTTTCGTCAACAAACACATAAGACTCTACTGTTCTCCTGAAAGGAAAATCAAAGAAATTTCTCTTAATAATAGTTGTTAATAAATTATCTGGACAACCTCGCGTGATTCTGGGTTCTAATCGATACAATGCATTATGTTTAAGTGTACTCCTCCAATCTTCATCTAACGTTTCCACCATTATTAAGTCGTCCATCCTCTTTGTCCATACTTCTATAACTTGACAGATAAATTTAAAATCTACTCCTTCGAGTCTTTGAGTATAATATAGAGTATCAAAATCATAACCAGTAAGACCGTTTATGCAAGCCTTCATCAGCTCATAAGTATGGTCGTTTGGACAATACCTGAAAAAACTGTAAATCCGTTTTGCCACCTTTCTACGAAAGGGGAGGCCCCTTGCTTGGCTCCAGATGGGCATAAGAATTTCGCACAATTCCTTTACAGAACCCACCTTCAAAGCCAAGCTCATTCCCACTCTCGTTTCGGAAATGTCATTGCTTACAAGCGATTTTGCGAATTCGATGACTTTGATTGCAGGTAATCGTTGACCTGTAGTGAGTAAGCTTTCTGTTGCACGTTGCGTACACTCACCTTTGCGTAGCGGACGAATGACTTCTAAAGCTACTGGAGGGTTCGCAAAATTCATGGACGCTGGTAAAGTTAAGGTAATATTATATTTTTTTTCCGAATTAACTCTGTTCTCTTCATTTTCCAAGTTCTTATCATTCGGATTTCCTTGTTCATCTCTTTCCTGGTTAATATTGTCCACTTTGTTCGAGTTCTCGACTTCCAGATTTGTTTGTTCGTCGTTTGGAAAATAGAGCTCCAAAATTCTACTTAAAACTTCACCTTCTAATAAGATCCCCAGTACAAGAGTGCTTCCTTCTTTTTCAATCTCAATCAGGCACTGATTAATGAATTTTATCGGCAAGTCTTGATACCATTTCGTGGCAGCAACAAAATTTCTAGTACTCTTTTGCCTTTTTTTTACCAAACATGTTCTACAATCGTCAAGGTAATCCTGCCAATAGTCTAAAACTCCTTTATAATTGGATTTTAAAACATGTAACGCTTCTCTTGTTGTGACTTTTGCAATTGGTTTTTTGTGGATTAAAGCTTCACACAATGTAGGATCATAGGAATGCAGAGTCTCCACTAAACGCCTGTTATCTCTGAGACTTTTTACGAATTTCATCAACCAATGGTTGCTTTCAACTTTGAAAATTGTGTTTTTTATTTCGTTTGCATATTCATTTTTCAACTCGACGTTTAAATCACACCTCTTCAGATCGTTGAGTAACTCCAAAGCGTGAATTGTAAATATAAGCTTTCTGTCAGTATTCCAAACAGGAGACGATTCAGGATACCTTGCTGATACTTCTGATAAAAGTAGGTGGATGTAGTCCCACTTAATTTTTGAACATTCCGGTTGAAAATTGAAGACTAAGTTTTTTTCAAAATAGTATTCTAAATATTTGCTGAAGAAGCTTTCGAAGACTTTTTCATCTTCAGAATCCGCTGTGGTTTTATACTTTTTTAAGTAAAACTCAAGCGCCCCTTCAAGAAGTTGACTCCACACCTTTTCATTTATTGCGACCTCCCCTTTAATATGCGTTTTCAGCAAAATGTTCTTCAATTCTTTCCAGTGTTTTTCGCCGAGGGATTTGACGTCAAATTTGCTGCAAAGTTTGGTTAAAACCTCATCTAAAACCTCATCTTCTTCATTTTCGTGCTGCTGATTGTAATAAATTAGTACGTCCGCAAGTGCATCTTTGTCTCCGTAAAGATGGCACGACTTAATCATGCCTTTAATCCAATATGCTGCTGATTCGTTAGAAGGATTTGCGATTTTTGATTTTAATGTCGGTATAGATAATTTTGGCGGCAAGTAGTAATAATATGCTTCTTTTAGAGATGTGGGGTCTTCTCCTCGCGCAACACTGTTTCTTGCCATTTTTTCTTGAACGTCCAAAGGTATAATCTGAAAGATTTCGGGGAAAGAAAAAATGTGATCGTGATTTAGTAAATCTTTCTCTTCGATTGATTTGTAAAAAGTTATAAGTAGATCTAATCTCATTTCATTTGGTTGGGAGGAAATGAATCGAAGGTGCTTTTTTATGAATCCATAAGAAAAAATATATAGTTTAAAATAATCTTTGAGCGTAATTTCGAATCGCTCTGCACCTAGTTTATTCCTCGCGTATTCAAGCGGCATATATCTGAGAAATAATTTTGAATTTTCCAGAAAAAAATCCATCCCATTTTGAAAACAATATTCAGCTCTCTTGCGTCCTAGCTTTTTCCCCCACTTTTTGGAATCTATCATGTAACTGTAATTCATGGTTTTATATATTTCTATAAAAGCTTTTAAATTATTCTTCATGAGAGTTCGCAAAAACCTTATATAACTAGCCGAATATAGTTGGTTCCCATAAAGTATATAGTTCGATATTCGGCGATGAATTACTGCATCTTTTTCTTCTGTATCTTCGCTATTCCCGTTACAGCCCAGTTTCAGATAGCGAATAACCAACTGTGGACTTCTCAGATACAGCAAGTTGAGAATTCTACGTGGGAGAACGATCACATATTTCAAAATGGCATCGAAAATAAAATCATCGCTACAGGCCACAAGTAGAGGCAGCGCTTGTTTATAGTCGTAATATTCATTGATAAAGAACTTGAAAAATTCTTCGGCTTTCTTGGTATCGTTCATTAAGCAGCGACGAGCAAGAGTTTTGATCAGTTCTAGTCGCGTTCGCAAAGCCATGAAAGGTAAATTGGTTGCCAAGAATTCCACGGTAATCAGAGGGTTGGACTCGTGGAAGAACCACTTGGAGTGTAATGCTTGCTTGATTATATATACGTCACTGGATTTTAGAGCTTCTATTATAGCATCACTCAGCTTCAGTTTGTCACCGATGAGGATGCGTAAGTATGGAAACAATGCTGGTTGTACGCGATCAGTGGTACCGGTTTCTAGAAAGTCGGTCCTTTCTTCTTCATTTTCGATTATTTGAGTAGCTATGGAGTGTAATTCTTTATACTTATTGCTCGAGGTCTCGCCAGCCAACGACTGAATGGCAAATAAGTGAGGTGAGACATCCATTTTGTAAGTTAAGTTAGTTTATCTGTAACAAATAATGAAAACTGATTTTAATTGTGAATTTCTTCTTAAAGTACTCCGCTGAAGAGGGATTTTATAAATATAATACGATAAGTATAAATGTTTATTTAAAAGAAAAAATCGTATGACGTATAAAGAGCAATCTAAATGCATCAATGAAATCAACTTTTTATTTAGAAAGATGGCACATAGGTTTTAAATTGAATTGACTAATTTAACGTGTATAACATGTATACGATTGTGATTATATTAGTAAATCTGTGTAACATAAGTAATTTAGTATTAATAAATTTAGTTAATACTTTTTTAAGCTTATAAATTTCTACTGGCCTTAATTATGCGCTCCCTTTTTCACTCACAAAAATATAATATCAAATGTCATGTCAATCAATATCTTATTTACAAATACACACCCATACTATTCATGCGAACTTGAAAACATCGTCGCGTTTTTCCCCAATTACGTCACTTTGCACGACAACAGACCATCCCCGTAAAATTAGAGACAGGGTTGCCTTGAGTGTATAAGAATTTCGTTCACTTAACATTTTGCACACTTTGCCATTGTTAAAATTTATATATGATGCGTATGCGCTAAAATGTGCGCAATTAAAATATGTACTATAAAAATTATTACGTGCATAAACCAGTCCATGCCAAGATTAGAGAGAAAGCTAAAAACCAATCACTCACGCGCAAAAAAGTCTGGATTGCCCAAAAAAACGTCACTGCAATATTTTTTGCCGCCTTCGTAACGTATTACACTTATCCTCTGCTTCCCATTAATCGACACTGTTGGTAAAATTCCAATGATTAATTAAAGAATAACAACCGTCCTAGCAGCCGAAAAAAACACCGCTCGCGCAGCGGAGAGCGCCGGGCCGTGTGCGGGAGTGATTCACGCGGTTCTGTTGCCGGCTCGCGAAACTGACTGCTGCCCAAGGTAACGCATGCGTACAAACTACTGTATTTCATTTCTTTTTTGGCTGTATAAGTAGTTCGAGTGTGTTTAACATATACGAATGACTCACCTTTTGCGGGTAAGGATGAGCAGCTTGCTTTTTATTCAAGGAGACTAAATTAAGCGAGATTGTTAAGAAAGCAGCACTGTCAAAATGAAAACGAAACATATTTTTTAAATGTTTCGTGAGCTCTCGAAGCTAAGTACATGGGAAAAGATGGATAATATTATTTAGATGTATTTTATTTAGGTGATCAGATTTTATGCTATTAGTTCGTTGTTGGCTGTTGGGAATCTTTAAAGAATGAAACTTTAATAACGATATTTTGTTGTAAGTTTATTTATTAAAGATGCGAGATATAGTAAAGTATATGTTTATCAGATAAGTTGTAAATGTAGAATGTAATTGATTTATAATATAAATTCATTCATTCATATATTTTTTTCAGATTGAAAATTTTTTCCTAAAATTTTATAGTAATTTTGTAATACATATTATTAGAGCGTGTGATTATTCCGAGATATTATTCAGCCCTGTGATAGAGCTTTAGATTTTCAATATCGTCGTATACTTTTTCCGCTTTCTTGAAATAAACCCGCTGCATTATATATTTAAAAAAATTATTTTAAAAATTGTATTACAAGCAAGTAATATTATGTAAAGTAAGTACTCTCTATTATTAAAGCCTTATTAACTTCTATTTTTCGTATCACAGTCGTGCAGTTCGGTATAACCTATTGAAGTATTTTTAAAACAAATTAAATCTTTATTTTTTATCGTTAAAACAAATATGTATTGAATGTTGAAGTATTTAAAAAATAATAAGTAAAAAAAATATTTTTTTCACGCTTAACTTCCAATTTAAATCTTTTAAAAGGTATCTAAATTTAGGCAGGTATCATACCTTTAGGGATCGTCAAAATATTATTTTAAAAAGGCACGGAAATTTAAAAAATTGTATTCATATATTTATTACACAGACTTCAAAGTTCGAACATTTTTTTATGTACTATCAATGTTGGTACAATTTATACAAAAGTTTACAATTCATAATATAATTTTTCAGCTTAGGCTACATATTTCTAAATATTATTTAACAATTAAGAATATTTTGAGCTAAAAATTACCAAGATTCTTTCGAGACTATGAGTGTTATACAATCTTCAAAGTTAATTTGTATTTAGCATTTTTAACATCACAAGCAAGTGTCTTATGAAAAAATTTGTAATGTTTTTTTTTTCCTTCAAAATCTGTCTCTTCTCTTTAAACAGATATTTTAAATTAATTGTTTAGATGTTTGCAGTAGAAATTAGAATATTGTGAGGAGCATTCTATCTTCTATTGTGGTCCATGAGTTTTAATCAACTGATGTTAATTATTGCCCTTTATCTCTAAAACTAAGCACTCAATATTTGTGGTATCATCATCCATTACCATCCTTTGAATGGATACTTATTCCGATCTGCAAATATTGTTTTTTTGTCTGTTATAGTTTATGCATATTGTAAATTTTTTTTTTCTATAATCAGTTTATAATTTTTAAAGCCTTCATTAATTACTGGTTAAAATAAATAGATAAATTAAAAATCAATAATAAATTGGCACTTTAGTATCTGTCATTTATAATATTACTGAGGGCTGCTTGAATTGCAGGATGACCTGATTTTTTCCACTTATCAATCAAATCTTTACAGACTTCGCGTTCATAGTTCTGGACAAATTTAAGCAACTTTATGGCTATTAAATCTGCCGCAAAAATTTCGGCTTCGGCTAAACCATAGATCAAGTTGGTATATAATTTTTGATTATCATCTTCTGAGTAAATATTATTATAAATAAGTAAATATTGCATAACATCTATAATATCATTCAAGAATAACTCGCTTCCTAGTACTTCAACTATATTTCTAATTTCCACAGCAAACTTTTTGCCAAATTCTCTATATCCCTCGTTTTCAACAACAGCTTTTAAGGTGATCAATGTTATAAATGAATTTGGTTCTTGTACAGGTTGCAAAACATTTGTTAAAAATAGTGACAATAATCTATCTATCAATAACAAACTTAAAGATTTAGACGATTTTCTAAACTCTTTTATGTTGTGAAACGCTTGTACTATACTTCGGAAGAAATCTCGAATTTGACGATTAGCAGGATAGTAGTAATATGGTTTTACTTCATTAACATCAGGTTTATCAAACAATTTGATTTCCTCTTTTAGAATTTCGGTTATGGTGTCTAATCTTTGCTCGATTTTAGTTTCATCCAAAAATAAATACAAATTAATCGTGAAGTTAGTACTGTACGCAAAGAAATATTTTTTAATTATATAAGTTAGCAGATCCTCTGGAAAAACACACAACTGTCTAGAGGAAATACCATCCACTAGATTGACGATCAAATTCTTTTTTGACGATTCACTTATCTCGCTTTTTGGTAATGTTTCTACATGCTTAACGAACGCATCGGTATATACAGCAACGTACTTCATATCCACGTTTTTAATCGTTGATAAACTAGTTAAAATCGGCATCTCGGCAGCGGTAACACTAGTCATGCAAAGCTTCATCAGTTCCCAAGATTCGTTGCTCGGCTGTTGCAAGAAAAAGTCGAAAATCATTTTAGCCACAATTTCCCGAATCGAAAGGTTTTTTTCTTGCTCCCAGATGTAATTTAAAAATTGCTGCGTCTCATTTTTCGAAGCAACCTGTAAAACCAAGCGAATTCCCAACTTCTTGACCGAAATTGGATTATTCACGAGCGATTTGCCGAAATTTAAAACTTTGTTTGCAGGGATGCGCTGACCTGTACTTCTCATGGTTTGCGTCGCAAGCTGGACGAAATCGCCTTTGCATAGTGCAAGAATGACTTCTAAAGCTACCGGAGGGTTGGCGAAATTCATCGCCTTGGGTAAAGATGAGGTAATTTTGTATGATTCCTTCGCTTTTTCGTCTTCTACATCCAGTTTTTTATCTTGCGGGAGATACGGTTCAAAGATTTTACCTAAGACTTCACCTTCTAATAAGATTCCTAGTATAAGAGTACTTCCGTCTTCTTGGATCTCGAGTAGACACTGATTAACGAATTTGATTGGTAAATCCGTGTACCATTTGGTGGCAGCAACAAAAGTTCTAGTAGCTTTACATCGTGAATGTAGATTTTTTCTGCAAGCACGTAGATATTGCTCCCACTTATTCCAAATTTTGACAAAGTTCTGCTTTAATAAAGCTGTTGCGTCACTGGTTTTTACGTCGTTTATTAAATCCGGATTTTCATCAATTAATGCTTGATACAGTTGGCGATCGTAATCATACAAATTTTGTCTAAAAGTATTTTTTTCACGCTTTTTAGGAACATCTTCAACCAAAAGATATCTTATAAACTTTATTAACCAAGTATCATTTTTAATATTTAATATAGTTTGTTTTATTTCATTTGCATATTTTTTCTTTAATTCAGCACTATCGTTGATGTCACTTAGTAATTTTATAACATACGACGTGAAAGCCATTTTGTTATTACAAGTACTCCAAACCTTATGTGATTCAGGATACTTTGTTGATACTACTAATAAGAGAAGTTGCAAATAATCCCATTTGCTTTCAGTGTTATTCGGTATAAAATTAAGTTTTAGATCCTTTTCAAAATATTGCTCTATAAGTACATTTAAAAGGTTTTGTAAAATATTCTTATCCTCAAGATTGGCGTCAGCATCCTTACACTTCTTTAGATAAAAGTCAAGAGCACCTCCAATTAGCCGTTTGTAAATAAATTTATTTAACGCACAAAGTTCATCTTTGACATGGGCTCTTTGTAATATATTTCTTAGTTCTTTCCAGTGATTTTCACCAAATGTTTTGACGTCAAACTTAAAGAAAATTTGATCTAAAACCTCATTCAGTACAGTAGTTAGTTCATTTTTATGACGCTGATTATAATAATATAAAACATCTAACAAAGCAACTTTATCACCATAAAGACTGCATGAATTAAGCATATATATGATCCAATGTGATCTTGGATTAACGGAAGGCTTATTTATTCTATCTTTCAAAATTGGTATAGATAATTTTGGGGGTAAACGATAAACTAATGCATAGTATTCATCACTTCCTTCTTGGGGTTTTATACTATTCTTTGCAAGCTTTTCTTGCACGTCCGAAGGCAAAGATTGAAAGAATTCTGGTATATCAAAAATTTGTTCTTCATCAAGCAGTTCCTTTTTATACACGGACTTGTAAATGTATTTCATGAAATTTAATTTTTTTTCTTGAGGATAATGGCTAAGATATGAGAACAAATTCTCTACTCTAAATTGATTATCTGAAAAATAATTCTGAATCATGGTTTCGAATTGTTGCACGGTAAGTTTATTGTTCACCAACTTCATTGGCAGTAATCCTAAAAAAATCTTCGGTTTTTTTATCAAGACGTCAGTTGCATTCTTCAAAAAATATCCAGCTCTAGTATTGCCTATCTGTATCGACACACGTGTATGGATATTTTCATAAAACTCTAAAAATTCTTGTATATTGTTCTTAATCAGAATCGGGAGAAAACTAGCATATTCCGAGAGAGAAATCGAGTGAATCTTCCTATCTTCTTTATTTTGTTCATTGTTGTTATTTCCCAGTTGAAGGTAACGAATGACTAGCCGTGGACTTTTACGGTAAAAAATGTAAAGTATCCTGGAGGGGAAAGTGATCTTGTGCTTCAAAACTTTTTCGTAAACGTAATCTTCACCGCAAGCCAGTAGTAGCGGCGAAGCTTGTTCAAGGCCATACTCGTTGAAGAAGTAGTCGAAGAATTCTTCGGCTTTTTTAGTTTCTTTCGTCAGGCATTGAGTGAGAACTTTAATGAGTTCGAGCCTCGTACGTACACTAATGTAAGGCACGATCTTGTTCGCGAAAAACTCGACGTTTAGGTGAGCGTTCTTGCTATGAAAGAACCATCTGGCACCTAAAGCTAGCTTGATTACTATAATATCGTCGGACTGTAAGGCTTCTATCACTGCATCGTTGTGATTTACCTTATTCCCTACTAGGATTCGCAAATGAGGAAGCAGAGCCGGCGGCACGCGTTCGCTATGACCGGTTTTTAAGAACTCTGCCCTCTCTTCGTCGCTGCTAATTATCTGGGCGGCGATCATATGCAATTCCTTGTACTTATCACCTGGGGTTTCGCCGGCCAGCGACTGTATCGCAAATAAATACGGAGAGTTGTCCATTTTTCAGCTTTCTCTGATTACTTGTTTACCTATAACAAAAATAGAACTGTTACATTCCGTGTGATTTTAAAAGGAAAATATTTTTATATGTAGTCAGACTTATGGATAATGCATAAGCTTTCGTGAGAACGGAAAATCTGTAAAAAGGCATGATCAAATTTAACAAAATTAGCAAGTGACGAATCATAGGAAAGATTGAACTACAAAATACATGGAAAATGAAACATTGTTCGTCACAGTACAAACGGAATTTTTTATGCTTGAGTGTACCTCATTATCTTACGATATTGTATGCAATATCGAAAGTGGGAATGTAAACTCGCATACAAATTGTGTTTAAGTAATTAATCTTTTATTTTCATAAAAATATCGACAGTTGAAATGTTATATCATTGTACCTTGAAATTCAGTAAACAATATAAAAATAGTATTAAAACTTATTCAAATAATATTTCGGGCAACAAAGTTTTATCGAATTATTAAGTTTATTAATGTTGCGTTTATCGAGTCTAAAGATAAAACAGATTTTCTCGATTTATTAATTTAAATTACTTAAAATTAAGTATTCAGTAAGTCGATGGAATAAATTTCTTCACTGTGTTTGAAAAATACTTGCTTTTAAAGCAATCAAGCAATGACAAGTTGTTAATAAAACAAAGTAAAAATAAAAAAAGGAAAGAGATAATTCACTTAATATCGGCTTACTGATAATTCGACATTTTATTTCAGTGTATATATTGTTTTATTTTTAAAGTAGATTATCGAGGGGGCCCGAGAATGTTTCAATTACGCTAAAGTTAGTTTTCCCACTTTCTGCACTTAAAACAGCACAATCATTGGCTGGACAAAATTAACTGTTTGATTAAAGTTTTCTATTTTTAGAGTAAAAAATCGTATCGTTACTCAATAAAGTGGTGCATTTGCAACAAACGAAAACAAACAAAAGTAAAAATTGCCATTGAGTAATTGAAAAAAAGTGCAAGCTTTATACAGACTAGATTTTGAAACGGCTCAACGATCGCCCAGGGCACTTCATATTTAGCAAAACAGCAGTCGCAGCAGTCGCGTGTGACTACTTTCTTTGTTTCTAAATATAACTGGCTTGTTTACTATCGGCGCGCGTTCTTGTAAAAAGAGAAAAAAAAGCGCGTTCGCGTTCCCCCGCAATTACATCATCCTTATTAATCGATTCCCCCGGGAAAAATAAGGCGGCCGCAATCGAAAATCGCTCACCTCGCTGTGATCTCGGCCGTGTATTTCTGTTGCCATGTACTCTCCGCGGCTATCTCGTTCTCTTCCTTGTTCTCTTCACGCACACTCTCAACAACGCCCATGCGAGACCGCGCACTTGTTTGTGTTTACGAATTCACGCCGCCTGGTCTGGAACTCGAATCGGCTTCCGATCTCTGTGAAGGTGGCTCTCTGCACTTTCTTCGCGATGGAAGAACGAGCTGGTGATTTAAAGGGAGACAGCTGGCTGTGAAAAAGCACTGGCGCAGTGAGCCGAGCAGAGAGCTCCGCTCGTGTGTGACTCACGACTTTCTTGTGCCGGCGCCGGCAGGCAGCAGCCGACGTCGCGCATGCGCCTTGCGATTGTTTTTCACCCACTTGATGGGACGGACGTTACACGTTACTATCTTGAGGCGCCGCTTTGTGTGCGTCAGGCAATTAGGCGCGACTCACCTGTTGGCTCGGCCGATGTTACGAAGCGGAGTCGTGTAGTTTCCTTGTTTTTCTCTGTGGTTTTCGTATTGCAATTAAAAATGCTTTTCAGTGCGAGTAATTTGTTTTTTTTCTGTCGATGAGTGAGCCGGTAAATTTGTAAATTGGAAGAGTTTAATTGCTTTTAAACTGTTGAAATCATCAAAATTAATAAATTAAAAAAGCAGATCAGTTTTTATGATAAAAACATTTATTTATAGTGCAGTGGCAAAAATGTAAATGTATCTTATTAGGTTACTTTTAAACTTTCTTTCGTGATAATTTATTATAATTTAATTCTACGAAGCTGATTAAAATATGAAATTGATCGTTATCAATCAATTCGTTTTATTTTCGTATTCTGCAAAAAAAAAATTGTGCCTCAAAAAGTACAACATAATATAAAATAAAACTTTTATTAAAAAGGTATAAAAAATCGTGTATAAGAGTGAAGTTTCATTGCACACTGTATGACTATGGGTGAAATCAGAAACAAGAGAGATAAAGTCAGGAGTGTCTAGGCCGGATTCTCGATACGAAAGTCTATTCCCTGGTCTGCCATTTTTTGATTGTACTGGTGACCGATATCGTTCAAAAGCGCACGATTACGCAGGTTCGCCGCTCGAGGTTTCACGTGGATCGTTTGGAAAGCTGCGAACAAGCAGTCGAGGATTGAAATAAATGCCCGAAGATACTTCTTATATTCGATTTAAACTAACCAGTCTTATAATCCATCTGCAGTTGGCAGAGCTCGCGAAGCGTCTCCAGATTTCGCATAATTCCGTCGTATTGAAGTTTTTTCAGGTGTTTGCAGCGCGTCACCATCGACACTATCAGGTCGTCCAGCATTTCCCGGTTGCTTCGCAGCTGCAGCATAACTTCAGCTGCACGGTAGAAGAACAATAAAAGAACTCAATCCAGAAAGGAGGCCGGGATCTTTAGGAAAGAACGTTACCCAAAGTGTCGGTGTAGTGAGAGATGAGAAGGCCGACGGTGCTGCGGAAGTTGCGCGTGCGACTCTGGTCCCAGACGTGGCCGCCGAACATCTGGAATTTGGCCAGCGGCACACTCGGCAGCAACAAGTAGCACATTTCTTCGTGGTGCGATATATTCACTGCAGCGACATTCAAATTTTGTGTAACGAAGCTCGCTTAGCTAAACCGAGCGAATTTTGAGAAAACATCGCTATATTACTGATGGTATAGGATACGGTGAGACTCGGGCAAGCGTCCACGAGGTTGTGCCAGGCGGAGTCTTCGATGCGGTGCTGCCGGGAGTCCGAGTCCCTCACGGACACGTGCAGCGTGCGCAGAGCTTTCGGCGCCCCTAAAGCTAGAGCGTTCAGGGCGCCGTCGGAGAGCGCCGGGTAGTCTAGGCTCAGGTGCATCAGCGCGTGCATGCGACCTAACAATTTCAAGTATCTGCAAGATTTCATATCCACTCTGTACTGACTTTTGCACTTTGGTTAACTCTGCGGAAATAAAGAGCGAAGCACCATGTAGCTAACCTCGCATTGTTGAACGGCGCCTGCCACTCGCGAAAAGCTCCTCGAATGTCCAGCGAGGAGAGGCGCGTGCTGCAGACCCTGGCGACGATCGCGAGCAGGCGCAGGACGTCCGACAGGCTGAGGTTCGCGTTCAGCAGGCTCAATGTTTCGAGGCTCTGCTGGCAGCTGAAAAATCGTAAATTCTAATTATTAGGAGCCGCGAACGAAAGCAAACGTGGCGGGAGGGATTTACGCGAGTAAGTTGGCCAGGGCGCAGAGGAGCTTGTTCGAGTTGGCGAACTTGCTGCTGAATATCCAGTTGGTCAGTACGAGCTCCTTCAGTTGCAGGTCTTTGCTTCTTAGGATGGTGAGAAAGTCGACGCCGGCTTCCGGTTGGATACGCGCCATCCGCGCTTCCATCGGCAGGATGAGCGGCCGCGTCCACGCCAGCTCGAGGCTGCGCATGTGCTCGCCGAACTTGATCTGCGGAAGTAAGAACTAACCTATGAAGGGGGCACTCGAGAGAAAAAGAAGAGAGCTTTTTTGGGTGGTTACCGACCGCAAACTCATTGGCGATGGAGCTCTCGAAGCCGAGGTCACGATCGATGTGGACGGTGCAGCGCCTCCAGAGGCTGGGCGAGGCGAGGCATCGCGCCCAGTGCCGGCAGACCTGGGCGACGCTCGCGCGATCCGGCCTGCTCAGGTAGAAGAAGACTTGGGTGAGGATGAGCTCCGGGAGCTCGGCCCACATCCCTCCGGCGCTGCTGCTCCTACCTCCTTCCTGCCCGCCGCCTTCCTCCTTATCCTCATTATACCCCAGGTGCGAGGCGCGGGCCGGGCTCTCGCTTATTCTCTCCTCTATGTTTTGTCGCGAGTATTATTTTCGGGCTTCT
Source organism: Ormyrus labotus (assembly GCA_035582975.1). Classification (NCBI taxonomy): domain Eukaryota; kingdom Metazoa; phylum Arthropoda; class Insecta; order Hymenoptera; family Ormyridae; genus Ormyrus; species Ormyrus labotus. The sequence goes on from JAWWEO010000021.1 coordinate 23,229,355, forward strand.
GGCTCTTACTGAAATGAATGCTTCTGCCCGCTCTGCACTTGACTGCTACCCAGGTAAGTCGCTGTCACACGAGCCGAGCCGGACTGCTCGGCTTTTGTTTGTTTTTAGAGCGAGAATTCGGGGGGTGTGGTGGGGAGTCTGGGGAAATATTTATAATCGCGAGGCGGTCATTTTGAAAAGTTTTTATTTTCTTAATTACAAACAACTTCTCGCTTGCGCAGATCGGCTAATGTAATAAATAGCTTTTTATATAATTATAATACAATCTTTTTGGTCAGAATTTTCACTACGGCTTTTAGCCGTTCGAATAATCTAATCAGATTCTAATTGGTAAATCTATGCGAAGGATATATTCTACTTAAGTACAACTCTTTATTTACAATAAAATCTACAGCGTAGTAAAATTATTTCTCAGCTTATTGTCTTCCTTACGACAAATATTTGTTAGTAAATATAAATTTTTATTATTTCTTTTTTCATTTATAATATTTCTTTTTAGTTTTAAAATATTCTATATGCGTCTTATAACACTTTTTCGTTCATGAAGAATTCAAAAAATACTTCGTAAAAAACTTTATTAATCTCAGTTTTAATCCTACTTGAATATGCTCTTATAAAAGTGAACTCTTCTTGTAAATAACATGAATATTTTATGTAAAAATATATTTAATATATTACTAAATATCTATTTATAAACTCGGAATCTTTATCGTCGATAATACATTGTCTTAAAAAGATATCGGATATCGAGTATCCTTGTGTAAATACTGTTTCACGATTATCAGGTAAATTATTTCTTAGTTTATACACGAACGCTAGACAGTCTCGATATTTTGAGTGTCTGTTTATTTACAATATAATACTATATCACGTAAATATTTTATTGCACTTCTGTGGGGATTGGAATGTCTTTTGGCTAAGCATTAAAAATCGTCCTCGCGTTTGAAATTGTAAAATTTTATGGTAAAATCAAAAATAGTTTTCACAAACTTCTAATATTCGGTATAGCAAGAGTTTTTCAAATAATTTACAATAATATACCTTGATTATTTGAATTTTTTGTATAGATAAACATGATTGCTTCTATATATATCTGTAATTAGTACAGAATTTCATACATTTATGATCGATAGAAACTATTTCCCGATTATAAAAATATGTAAACTTTCTTTTCCATTAATTTTATCAGGCATACATGAAGTATGCCTCCTCTTAACTTTATATTCCATTTGATATTTTCATTTTTTTCTTAATTATCCTTCGAGTATAAACTTTCCCTACTATAACTGAACCTTAGTATAAATAAAATCAATCTTTACATATTCGCAACTTAACAAAATTCACATCTTTAAATAAAGCAATTTGTCTAATTTAAAGTATAACTTTTCATATAAATCTCTGATCTTAAATATCTTTGATTTAAATATAATTACGCACTTCATTTCAATCATAATTCGGCTCTTAATACGTTTCAGGGGCAACTCGCGAATCAAAAGAAAAGCAGCTCAAAATTTAATTCGAAATTCAAATGCTCAAACATCGCATTTATCGCGGAATCCGATCCACAGATTCCCGGGTGAGAACAAATTTTCCTTTGATTCCGAGTGGTCCGATGCACTGAAAGACTCGCCCCCTCCCCCCCTTGTCACCCCTTTTTGGCATTCCGCGCGCACACGCATAAACAGTTAGACACACACAGACACACGGGGAGCGCAGTGATCACAGTTTCTCGGATTCGAAGGCCGCGTTGTCGATGCCCGTGACTTCGTTCTGCGTCGTCGTCGTCGTCGTCGTCGTTGAGTCGCCGCCGTTCGGCACCTTCGACAGGGTCAGGCCGTTGGCGAGCCTCTGATCGGGGTCCGTCGGCTTGCCTTGGGCCTTCGAGGCCAGCGCCGCCGCCTGCTCCCTGTCGAGAGCCTCGTCCTTCTTGTGCTCCTTGTAGAACCATCTGCGGGGATAAGAGTTTATGTAGCTTTTGATTGATTGGCTGGTGGTCGGTTAGATTTTAAATGAAAGAAACGAGTGATTTGATAAATCGAAACGCGTCGAGCTCTAAAGTGAAAGAGTCGAATTTTTTCATTTTTTAGCCATTAAAAAATTTAAGTATTCGCCTGAAAATCTGCGATTCAAAGTTCGTTGCCTATTCCGGTAAGTAGTATAAGTTTACTTTTCTGCATTAAGAATCTTTGTTTGCTATCGGCAAACGTTGAGGAGTTACTCATACCAGGAAGCGGCCGAGAAAATGTTACACCGCAAAAATAGGCGTTAATACATTTAAAAATACTGTTTAATGACTGGCTAAAGGCAGTTCGTCTAATTTGGTACATCCTAATATTTTCTCTCAACGAAGGATTTCGAAAGAAGTTTATTGCGGTTTTTTTTTTGTTCTTGATTCTCACGATTGTTCGTCCAGTTGGCAATTAAGCAAAATGCGACATTGAGTTGTGTTATCTTTTCTAAAAGATGGTACTTCCAATTCGCCTAGCATTTTTGCCGCGAGCTGATTTTAGAGCTTTAACTTTTTCGAATTACCTATTGTACTGTTAATTACCAATTTTACCGCACCACCTCGCATTACATTTTTTTTGTCTTAATTTAAAGTTCAAAATGGTTTTTATGTAGTGAGTTTTTCAGTTCGCGATTCAAGCTGAATAATTTAATTTTAATTAATCCATGAAAACTTTTTACGAAACGATTTTTCAGCGTAAATTAATAACTGAAAAGTTATTTAAAGCCGAATACAATGCAATTATTACAGGTCGAGCTTTTTGTCCCAACTTCTTTGGCGAGCGTTAACTATATTCTCTTAGCGTGCAGTCCGACGACGATGTGGTAGTATGTTTATAACTATTTTTAAAAGGATAATCGAGGCTCCATTTGAAAATTATACTTTTCGTGTCTTTGGGGACGAGGATAGCGCGTGATGGACGTATCTGTGATAACGGTAATCATAATAAATCGTTTATTACGTTTACTGGTCACGTTTTCACGGACGTGGCGCATCCCATCACGCATTACTTTAATTTGCGATGCACCGGTCTTTTTGAAACATTGATCCAGTCGTATATAAAGTTTATACCATTGCCTTTGTAAATCCGTGTTTGCATCTGTTTCGTTAATCCATTTGTTTTAATTCAAAGTGCGCTTTAATTTAGCTTCGCTTCACAGCCGTGGAACGAAAGTTGAGCAAGAAATTGAATAAAAAACGAACGTATATTTATTAATAAAGTCGAGGAAGTACAAGTGATTTCCTGACTAATGTACGACTATTCAGACCGCAGGTAAATTTTACCGGATAAACACATTTTATTTTCGACATTAATTGTGATAAATGTTAACGGTAAAGGCCATCGGATAATGTCACGAGTCATCGACTAGCAATAAAAGTGCAAGGTTAAAGGTGCAAGAACACAATTTGCAAACAATTATACAGTATCGCTATAGGGAAAATTGACTATTCTTTCTTTCGAATTGTCCATTCGAAATTATTAGGTTCTTATTTGTTTTTATTTATTTATTTTTCTGCACTTATTATTCTATTGCAAAATTACTAATTGCAAAATTTATTTATTATGTATAGTTAATCTCCGTTTCTTGAACTTGTCACGGTTAAAGAGATTATTGAATTGAAAATATTTGAAATTACAAAAAACTACAAGGCAAAGTAAGAAAAACTTATCAACCAGAGGTGAACAATTTTCCTGGCAATAATTGTTTTAGCAAATTGAAATGAATTTCAAATTTATAGTGTCTGTAAAATTGCAATTACTACATTATCTCAGTATTTAAAGTTTTCCTTTTGAAAAAAAATAGCTTTTTGCAAAATCATACATTATAAATACAAAAATCTAATCATTCATTTAATTACAAAACAAATGAATAATTAAAATTTCTTTTAAAACTTCTCTGGTTTACGTTACATTCTCTCACTTGTACCGTAATTTTACAAATTACATATTTCAAAACGATAGACGTACCAATGTCATTAATAATTAATTAACAAAACGAACAAAATCAATGAACGATTACTTACAGGAAGGCAATGACGCCGGGTATCATGAGGCCTCCGCCGACGAGGAAGAAGGTCCCGGGAAAGCTATTGACGGTCGCTCCGTAAATGGAGCTGTACATCGGTCCGTAAACCAAAGGAACTATAGCTTCGCAGACGCCAATCAGCGAGTTCACCTTGCCTGAAATCGTCACCATTTCTTTACCAGATTTTCAAGACGACGATTTAACGTGTACGTCTAAGCCGAAACGTATATTTAAGTGCAGCTATCCGAGCGCACGAGGAAGGTCGCCACCTTCGGTAGATTAAGTCCTTCTTGGTAAGACAACACCCTCCCCCTTTTTTCTCGATATATCATTCTATCGCCTTGGCGGTTTTTTTTTTTTTTTTATTATCGTTCGAAATTTTCGTAATACCGCTATCGGAGAAATCGCGGAGAATGTATTTTATTCAGCTGCGGTTACGTAAGTACGACGGTGCAGAAATGAAGTAATAAATTATTTATTTTCGATAATCGCGCTCGTCGCTCGCAAACTGCAAATCACGATTTGCATCCTGTATTGTGCATCGCGGATAACAAAGCAACGAAGAAAAGAAACGCGTTTCAAGAGAAACGGAAAAAGGAGAACTCTTTTATTATTGAGCTTATAAATTGTTAACGGCCGCAGTATCCGATAGTATACGGTTCGTTACATAAACTTCGAGGAAATGTATGTTTTACGGTAACAAAAGAATTTAGCAGGGAAAACAACGACAATAACAGAAATAATAGGAACAATTGAGCTGTTATTTTTTTTTCTTTTTGCAAATTCCATCCGAATTCTTTAACAAAAAAAAAAAGACACACCCGAAGTTTCTAAAAGCGCGCCCGAATAAAGCCCGAAAAAATATAAAACACAGATCTCGAAAAAAGGTGAATTGAAAGCGACGACGATAGCAAAGTTAAGAAGACTGTGTGTATTTGAAGGTGGGTCACACTCAATGAAATGCGGCCCCAAGTCTTGCGTCCCACCTCCCTCCCGCGGGGGCAACGACGCACTTCCGGACGTTTGAATTGGCCGCGGCTCCGCCGCCGCGCGGGCTGCCCGCGCAAATATTCGAGGCTGCGGCCTCGCGGCGCGGAAAGAGAGAAGCGGCGCGCAAAAGAGCTGCCGGAGAGCACTTACCCAGCTCGTCGGGTGGAACCAGCTTCGAGGTTATCGAGCGCATCACGATGAACGACGTGCCGTTTAACATCTCGATCAGCGGCGCTGAAACACAGAAGCGGAGGATGAGGGCTCGGGATTGTCGTGTGCCCGCTACGATTTTTTTTTTTTTTTTTTTGGAGACAGATTTTTATTTTAATCCGTTTTACGTGCGTTGGGAAAAGAATAACTAGCTTTTCGTGGAAAGCTGTCGATTTCAATGGGAACAGCGTTCAGATTAATGAATAGCTCGGGTTGTTCGTTTACGTAAGACGCGCAAGTACACTTTTCTCTTGCGCTTATTATCTCAAATCTGACGTCTCTTCCATTCTCGTTTCTTCGAGAAGCAAGTTATTTTTTCCCTTTGTTGCAACTAATAAATCGTTAGAGCTAATAAGAGAACGAAGCTGATGCCTTCGCGCAATGAAAAAAACGATCTTCTTATTACAAAAGGAATCCACTTGTCGGAAGACTTACGAAAAATCCTCTCTAAATCAAGTTGCATGGTTACAAAAGGAAATCATTTTGAACGCAAATGTATTTTCAATTTTAAAAATTGATTGTAATTTTAGAATTAACACGCTAGATAGTCAAAAGGCAAAGGGGGAAAAAAACTTTTTTAAAAACTTTTCCAAAAAAGCCTTTGGCGGGACTTACCGGGAAATAAAGTCTTTTCTCCCCTTCAGGGAAAAGAAAACTTTATCAAATAAACTTTTTCTGAGTGCGGCGAGAAAAAAAATAAACGGCGCTCTCTCACCTATGTAAATCATCCAGTCGGTGGTGGCGAAAGCGTAAACGAAGCTCGCGAGTATCTTGCTCACGCAGCTGATGACCCCGAGCAGCGCGTCGTCCATCTTCAGGCAGTGGCTGAATACGCCCACGGCGAACAGTGTACCTGTGGAATTTCACCTTGAAATCACGATCCTTTAATGGCTTAATCCTAAGTCGCGCACCTCGTTATTAAAAAGAAAAAGGAAACGAATCGTCGTTACGTCCTCCGCGGATCGTTTGTCTCGTCCAAATTAAAAACTCGTATAACTCGAGATGACTTTACCGGGGAACCGGCTCGTTGGCTCGTATTTAACGCTTGCGCAATCGCGCTAATGAATCGCGATTATTTCAGCTGTATATAAAACTAAGGCGAGTCGGGCCCGAAAGGAAAAATAAAAAATTATGCGTTCGGGCTGCGGACACTATTCAGCATGACTGGTGAAAAAAAAAAAAGACAGAGGTGTATTAGGTTTATGTAAAGCTTCGATCAATCGGAGGCAGCTGTAAAGCTGATGCTCTTCGGCGATGGAAGTAGATTTATGAATAATGAGATTATTAGATTCGAGATTTTTAGCGCGTCGAATAATATTCACGCGGCGATTATAATCGAAGCTCTTTATTTACGAGCCACTTAGTTATTAGAATTATTTACAGCCACGCGAAGCTCGCCTGTAAATTATTTATTTTGATAACTGGTGTTAACTACCGTTTTATTAAGTTAGTATTTTATCGAGGTCTTACACAATAATAATTGCGTATGGTGTAATAAATAGATATTCGCGAGCCGCGATAATTGCAAAATTTACAGCCTCGTTAAAGCAACTCTTTTTTTAAATAAATCGATAGTTTATTGACCGTCAATCAATCGCGGCTGGTAGGCAGTAAAAATCTTAGCTTCAAAGTGCCTTTGCACAGCAGCTCTTATGATCCGGCGGAGTAGCGGGTATATAAAAAAAAAAAAAGGTGCGCGTATTAAACGGACTCGGGCGCAAAAAGTCCAGATATGGTCGATGATTTCTGTGCCGGTTCGACAAACTGCCAACGCTCTGATAATGCCGGTTTTTTGCCCGGTGGATCGATATCGAAAGCCCGCGCCGGCAGTCGCGGGGTCCCTGGGATTTTAGAAATCAAAATGCTCGACCTCTGCTTCCTTTTTTTTTCTTTTGGTTTTTTTTTGCTCGAGAAGACAATGCAAATTACGTAATGGCAAAAAACTTTAGGCACTGACACGTTAAGCGGCCTTTTTACGACTTCCACAGCCGTTAGATTGTTATGGATATTTCGTCATTATTTAATTGCCGATATGCGTGCCAGAGGCCGTTTGCTTTGATTCGGGCTTACCTATGAGATTTATAACCATGCTGTACGTGGAGAAGAAGCTGAATTGAACTTCATTCCAGTTGAAGCGGTATCTCGTGAAGAGGTACATCACGGCCATCTCTCCTGTAAGATAAGGGATAACGTCAATGAAAATCCTGCAAGTCTTTGGGGAAGCTTTGAAAAGGTGTTATATTATTTATAGTACTTCCGGTATAGCAAGTATTAAAAAAGGGATTTTATTTTGTGGTTCGTGGGAATGGAATTAAAAAAAAAATATCAGAATCAATGAAAGATATTGATTTAGAATAATTTATTTCCCCTTAACGAGGTGCACGTAAATGTTTATTTAAATACTGCCTGTCTAAGAAATTTTCTTAATGGAACTTTGTCTTAATGGAAAACTAAGCAGCTATGCACGATAGAAATATTGAAAGTTTAGATAAGACCTTATTAATTGTCGAAAATTTTCCTAATTCGTTATTTCTCGAAAATCCTAATTTACCGCGGTAATTGACAGTGTCGAGTTGATTTAAACGTTGAGCTTTTCGTTAGAAAAAAAAAACCATCTTATCATCCGACGATTACAATTTTTCAGAAACAAACGGCTCCCGATGTTATCTCAAAAATTTTCCACCGAGGCTAATTTGATGTCGGACGTAACGCCAGCGTTTTCAATTTTTCGAAATGACGTTCAAAACGCTAAATTCGCGTATTAAAAATTATCTCTGCAATTTCTGCAAATCCACGTGAATCGTATTAAAATATCACAGCAATTTCGCTAAATGAAACAAGTTTCGTATAAACATGTTGTTGAATCCTACGTTATTTAACAATTAAGCTCCGGATGGATTAATCAAACGAATCCTTCTATATTCCGGCCAGAATGTGGAAACCGCGGGGAATCCCGGCGCACAAAGTCGCACCGTTTAAGCCAAATCGATTTCCTTTCCTCTCTGTGTCTCTCGATCGATATAACAGTCTCGGTCCTGAAAGGCGCGCGCGCGCTCGTTTTGTTTACGCGCCGAGCCTTGCGTAAGATCGAAAATGACTCTCATTACACAACGGCGCACTGTAATTATCGCCCGGTCCCGTGTCAGCGTACTTCCGTCGAACGACGATATAGTATATATATATATATATATATACCAAAATCACTTCGCTGTGTTAACGAGAGCGAGAATCGCTTAGGTCGATCGGTTGGGTGGAAGTCAATAAATTATGGGTCTGAGTAAATTCTGTTTTTGGAAATGACGTCGGAAGTTACGTGCCTTGGAACGTATAGCTCATTTCGTGCGAGCGGAACTGAGTTATGCAGGTGCGATTGAAAAATTTTTTCACCGCGGGAAATGGCTGTTGGAATGATACGCGCATTCGAGACTCTTACTCTCGCTGGAAACCTGTTGAAAATGTGTAATTTACATTTTTCAGTAATTGAACGCCTATGTGTCAAGAAGAGTAATGAATTTACTAATAGTAGAAGTGTTCGCGCGTTCGTAAATCAACGCGTACTGGTTTTTTTGTTATTCGTATTACGCCATTTTCGCATATTTCTATAATTATACCATTTTTCTTGATACACTTTGACTTTCAAAAATTTCATTTCATTTCAAAAAAGGTGATAAAAAATTCAAGCTTGTTAAAAAAAATTGATGCTATATATTATTACCATTTAATATTTTACGTTACTCGGCGCATAATTTTAATGCGACCACCAATACAAGTGCAGTTACAACTAAAACGTAAGTTTCTCAGCTTTCAATCGAATTAAAGCCCGACTGGATCCTATACGATTAAGTAGTATGAGTCGCGCAGTACAGACAGCCTCGATTGCGAAATTGAGGCTAACTGTCGGTGCGAGTAACCTTCGCACCCAAAAGGACCGAATAGAAAAAAAAAACTATCCATTTTGACTTTTAAAAGCCTTCACCGACAATCGAATAATTCAATTGGAAAAAAAAAATCATGTTTCCGAAAGAACACCTGGTATATAGGATTAAATTTCATGCATGTAGGTAAGTAAAACACCGATATGAATATTAATATCGCGGACGTATCGCTGGAAAATTAAGTAAAATTAAGGAGGCTCCAGTCTCATTACTTGCACTCGCTTAGTAAAATTCCAGCAGTGCCGAGAGAACCTACTTAACGAAAAATTTGATTCGGAGAAAGTATATACAGTCGAACTCTAACGTTACCCCCCGCAAAAAAAACCGACCAAACCAATCGGCAACTAATTCCCGAGCCCGAAGGACTATAAACCCAGAGCGCACAAAGCCGTAGTAAACGAAAGCGCGGCGCGGCTTGAAAAAAAAAAAAGAGGCGGAAGCGCGCTCTCGGCAGTCCCGGCGCATCCCGGCGAAAGGGCAGCCCCGCCGCTCCGCAGAATGCGGCGCTTCGGCGGCGAGGTTAAAGATCCTCTTGGCGCGTTACATCATCCGGCGCTGGCTTAAGGTCGTTATAGCGGAATCGCGTATACGCGCGCCGCCTCGCGCGCGGCAACTGCACGCCTCTCCGCACCGTAGAAAGTAGATGGCTAAGCGATTTGGCGCACGCACGAGCCGCCGCCGAGTCGAGCGCTCACTTTTTCTCTCCCCCTCTCGGGCGCCCGGACGGTGCGCAGCCTGCGCGAGAAAATTCACCGCGCTTCGCGGTGTGGCTCTGCTTGACCTCGGACACGACGAGGCGACTCGGGGTGCGACGCGACGGGCCTGGAATGCACCGCGGAATCGGGAGGCGAGTCGTTTGGGAGGACTTTTTTTTAAATTTTGGATGATTTCGTTCGACGAGCATTTGGGGATCGAGGGAATTGGCGAATGTTTTAGTCGTGGCGCTGGGAGAAGGAGGATTTCAGGTGTAGCTGTATAGTCGAGTTTGCAGTTGCAGAAGCGTTTGCAAGAGAATTATTCTACTTTTCTTTTTTTAAACAATTATCATAAAAGTGTAACCCCGCGCGGATTGCGAAATGGCACACGATTCTTAATTGCCTTCTCTGGTTTCATTCACCTTAAGCTACCAGAAGGATTCGCAAGGACAAGTTCTTAATGGTTTTCGAAAAACGTAACGCTATTATTTCCATAATTATTGCAGGAATATTCGCAATTATAGTCGAATGGATATATGATTATTGCGCCAATTTCCGACAAATCTGCAGGCTTTAAAAATATCCTCGGTAAGAATACAGACAGTTTTTAACCTATTTAAAAAAAAAAAAATTGCTTTTAACATTCCTTCACGCGCGCAAAATATATAGTTGGGTTATTTTGGTTTCGAAAATCGCTAAAATTTTAACCTTGGCCATAAATTTTTTTTAACTTCGAAATTCATAATTTGAAGAAACTAAATAAAGAAAAGAAAATTTTTGATCCACGGCGCAATATTGACATACAATTTAGTTATCATGGAAAATAAATTTTACAGATTGCTCGATTGTTATTAAAATTAAATCCTCAATAAAATTATGCTAATTGCGTGTATTTAAACTATTGAGGGATTTATTAAACGGCACGTCAGAAATGTATATTAGCTTCGAGAATTTCAAGTACTTATAAGCCCATAAGCTGTATGTTGTGATATAAAATGCCATCGCTTGGGATGCGCTGGCAAGTACTTTTACTCGAAATACAGAACTGCATTTTCGCGTTATTTAAACTTGTTTTATGACGTCGCTTAACGGTTCCTCAACTTTTTCGCTGCTTATGTAATTTAGAATTCACGATTTTTCGCAGAAATTGGCCTTAACGAAATGTGCTTTATTAATTAACGCAAAAATTGATTTGAAAATTGTTATCACGAATTTTGAAATAAACAAACATACTGCAATTAAACATCAAATATTTTTAAAAATAATACATTCTTAAAATAATATTTTTTAATATAACATTTTTTAAAAATAGTACTTTATTAGAATAATATTTTTTTAAACATTTTTATATTATCTTTTGTACATACCTAAAAAATTCTATCTTACGAAGCTACAAAAAAAAAATCTATGCGAAACAATCGAAACCGAAACTTCCCACGACTTTTCTCCCGACCTTCCCGCGATTTATCCCAAAAGACATCCAGGTTCAAATCGCCCTTAAAAAACTGATGCCCAGCCGTGAGAAAAAGCAGCATCGACAGGGCGGTTGGTGACAATCGACTACCCAAGTAAAAATGACTCGGCTTTATGAATTTTTCGTGAGTCGGTGTCTTGGAGCCACAATTTTTCACGGGATTACGGTTGTGGCTACGGTGTCCGCAAACCGGTTTGTCCGGTCGCCGGACGCCGAAGACGCGGCGGCGGCTGGTCAAAATACGGCCGGCGCGGACCACACCGACGATCATCGTCAGCGGCGGCGGCGGCGGCGGCGCGCACTTACGATTTTTCCTTTTCTCGATCGCAGGACCCCGCATATCACCCGCCAAAGAGGAGCAGCCCCACTTTGTTTACCGGCCGGCGCGCGAGCGCCGTTGATTCATCGTGGGACTGGAATTTCGGGGGGTGAGAGGAGCCCGACGTCGACGCGGCTGCTTAGGCGATTTCGTTGGCTTTTTTAGGAACGCGTTTTTTCTTGTCGAATCAAGCGAGAGAAAAGAAAGGGAGCGAAAATTACTATTCTGTATCGTTATTTCGGATATGAGAAGAAAAGTAATATTTACTGTATGTTTGAATTAACTAAAATTTTTAATTTTAATATTTACTATCCGTATAGTAACATTTTATACTATTCATAGTATAATAGTAAATATTATTATTTATCTTCTCATATGTGAAATAACGATACAAAATAGTAATTTTTATTCGTTTTTTCTCCTAATAGTGCACTCAGCAAATTGGGAGGTCTAATTTATAAAGATTTTCTTCTAGTTTTATTGGCAGCTTTTGAAAATCGCTTAAAGCTCAATTTTGTCGAAAACCATATTTTTAAGCTGAAAAAAAAAAAAACTTGCACTTTACGTAATGAACCCCGAACATCAATCATTCCCTCGCCGACGTTCTTGCATTAGCCGCAAGAATTTCCAGTTGGGAAATTATTTTTCAGCCGAACCGTTGCGCAATCGGTTAGCTCCGCGCAAAAGTGAAAAAAAAAAAAAACAAAAATCCGGCCGAAAAGTGAAAAAACGAGCGATCATCGCGCGGTCCTCTCGCGGTGCGGGCAACGCATAAATAAAATCCAGACCTATCCAGTCGGCAAAATGACGGCGCGGCTCCGCGCGCAGTCACGTGCTTCCTCTCGTATATCAACGAGCGGCTCGTGCTCTCTCTCTCTCTCTCTCTTTCTCGCGCGCCTGCGCACGCAGGTGGGACTGAAAAAAGGGTTCAAGAGCAAGGACTGACACAGTTTCTCGGATAAAAACGCGTCTGTTTGGGCGGCCGCCTCCGAGGCTCGCTGCTAGTTGGGCGGCCCCCCCCCCACCCCCCTCCGATTTATTAAATTACTTTGGCGGCGCGGCGCTGAAAAAGCCATTATTTACATTGACCCGCTTCGAGTGTCTCTCTCTCTCTCTCTTTTTTTTTGCTTCGCCGCTACAACCACGTGGAGAGGAAGGAGGAAAACTGCGCTTTTTTTTCGCCGCGGAAGGGAAAGTGGCCGCCGTTGCGTAACTGGATTGGAAATCGAGCGTTTTCGCGGATTATTTATTTATTCCATTCTTCTTGTTTTTTTTTTTTTTTTTTTGTTTTTTTTTTCGCTTCTTCGACGAAGGCTCGATCGAACGCGGCGCACGTGAGAGGCTTTTGTTCCGGAGGCCTTGAACCGTTCATGCAACGATTCTGGCGCTTTTTTAATGACGACCTGCGCGACCTACGTATGTGTGTGTGGGCATGCAACCGGTCATTTTTTTTTTTTTTTTTTTTTTTTATTGGGAGATCTGCTATTTTCGCTCGGCGATTTGGTTCGCGGTTGTCCAGCTAGGAATTCTATTGTTAATTATAGACCTTATCCGAGAATGTTTTGGTGCTTTCATTCTCACGTTTTAAACGCGATTAGTGGTATTGTGCTTTTGATTGCCGAAGCCGATTGTTAAGGATTGATCTTTGAAACGGAATTTCGGAGGTAATTGAACATACCTGTTTTAATTGTAATAAATATGAAATACATATTTGTATTCAAACATAATACGCCCAAACATATAAAACCTTGTAATACCTGCTTATCAATAGTAAATATTTGTTGTCTAAGACAAAAAGGTATATTTTGATAAATTGCATCAACAAATTTTTTTCACAATGATCAAAAATTTTTATCATTGAACCAAGAATAAGACTTTAAACGACAAACATTTTTGTTGGAAATTGTACGAAAACTTCCGAGCAAATGATATGTACATTTAACGTTGTTGTCATAACTTTAAAGCAGAGTACCGTTGTACGTTAAAGTTTTACTCGAGTTTTTTTTCAATCTGTATGTAAAAATTATCTTGCCATGCAAACCGTTTTATTTAAAAAAGCATTAGAGTCGATGATAATCCCTGAAATGTTTATCTCGCTAGTTGTTTACACGTGTCGAAAGCAGAACCTTTATCTTGACATTATCAGTTGAAATTACAAAACGATATCCGTAAATTGCGAAGAAAAGCAATGCAAACGAGAAACGAAGTCGCATGCTAAATAAAGGCGGAAAACGGCCTGTCATTAGAGACGTCGATCCTCCCGGCTCGTGTCGGCTCCTGGAAAAGCGCCTCTCTCGCGCAACTCAACCGTTTTCGCACAATATCTCTGCGTGCGAAACGCGAACATTCCAGAGAGATACCGGGAGCGCTACTCGCACCCCCTTTTCCCGGCGGGGGGGAGGGAACGTTCCTAACATATACCTCCTCGGCGATCCGCGATCCGCAAAATGCACTCACCGTACATCGGGCCGATGAGCACCATGACGATCAGCATGAGAACCATGACCCTGCGCCGCCTGTTCCTCGGGCCCTCCTTGAACGCCACCCGGAACGTCTCCTGCACGTGCCTGATCGCGAAGAAGTCCGTGATCCTCTGCCACCAGGTCCACTTCTTCAGCTCCGACGCCTCCGCCAGCTTGAGGCTCTTCCTCACCTCCTGCGCCCGAGGCGCCTCCTTAATCACGAACAGGCCGTACATGAAGCTGAAGACGTAGCAGCCCGCGGCGATGCCGAAGACCCCGTAGAAGCCCAGCTTGATGTACAGGATCCCCGATAACGCCATGCCGACCGGCACGCCCAGACTCAGGAAGCTGTTCACCGCGCCGACCCGCACCGTCCTCGACTCGACGCTCGTTATGTCGCCGATGTAGCTGAACGTCCCCATTATCATGGTGAACCAGCCGCCGGTGAGCGCCGGCCAGAGCGCCTCGAAGACGCCGGCAGCCTCCATCGGCAGCTCGTAGAACCAGTAGGTGCAGGCGATCAGGCTGATGCTCGTGAGGAACTCGCCGACGATCGGCAGCATCATGCAGGGCTTGCGCAGCCCGTTGCGATCGCTCCAGGCGCCCATGAACACGATCAGGATCGAGGGGAAGAAGCTCTGCAGGGCGGTCTTCCAGGTCTGCATGACGGCGACCAGCTGCTGCACGGCCGTCTCCTCCTTGGCGAGGCCGCTCGTGTTACGGGCGGCGAGGGCGTCGCACACCGAGACCGGATAGCCGAGGTTCACCTTGCAGGCCTTCTCCAGGTTGAGATTCTGCGTGGCCAGGGCGGCGAGGACGCTCGGCATTATGTAGAAGGCGACGAGCGGCTCGACGGTGATGTTGCGAAATACGTAGGCGATCTTCTGCCGGATGCTCATCGACTTCCAGGCGGAGGTGCCCGAGCCCTCGAGCTCCGTGCCGCCGCCGCTCTTCTCCGCGTCCTTGTTGTTGTTGTTCATCTTGGCCGGCTGCTGGTGATGGTGGTGGTGGTCCGCGAGAGAGTCAGGCTCGACGGGTTCCCGCATCTCCGCCGATGATCCGCATGCCGCACGGACAGGTGAAGAGCAACTGACCGAGCGGCGCTCCAGCCGAGAGTGCCGCGCTCGGCGCTCGAGCCCCGCTTCTCTTTCGCGTTCAAGAGAGAGAGAGCAACCCCCCGCCCGACTGATCCCGCCGCCCGCCGCGGCACGCCGAGAGAGAGAGAGAGAGGAGGACCAAGGCCTGGCCTCTGTGCTACCTGTCGCGCGAGCCGAGAGTGTCTTTTCATTATATTCGCCCCGCTCTGCGCCCGAACGCGAGAGGCAGCAACCACCCTTCGGCGGAAGCGGCTGGACGGAGGAGCTCGAGAGAGAGAGAGAGAAATTTCGAAGTAATCGCGGACCTATTTTTCCAGCGGGAGCTCTTTTTCGAGGCTCTTTTTCCAGCCGTTTAATAACTTGGCAATTTCAGGCGATTTCTGGTTGTTGCCGCGGGTTTTTGCTCCGAAACGCTAACGAGAATCGCATCGGTATTCCCGAGCAGAGACATTTAAAAGCCGATTAACATGCGGCGTTTATTGCGGCGTAAATTTAAACAATCAAAAACAAGGTTAACAATTCCCTCCCGAGAGAGGAGAGTTCACTTTTCCCGCGTTCGCTCCTTCGTTCGCGCTTCGTTCCAGTCCATCTCTCGCGATTCCCTCCGCTTTTTATCGCGCGCCTCTCCTTCCACGAGCTGTGCATTTTTCTAATCCGGGCATTATTTTCCTCGCGTTCGCTTCCTTAATTATTTTCTCCAATCCACTTTCTTATTACGCCTCCATTACCCCGTCTAATTTTCTGTTATTCAATCGGCGCGCCTTTTTCTCTCTCTCTCTCTCTTCCTTTCTCTGTTACATTTCTTTCCGGCCAGGCGGCAATCTCGGCGCAGGCTCCCCGCGAGTATATTTTTGCGCCGTTTTCTTCTCGTCTCGGTTCCCTCAGCGCCGCGGATCTCCTATTATTCCGCGTCTTATTTTTCCTCTTCCTTTCTACTCTGCTATTCCGCGTCTTTCTCCTCTGACCATTTACCCGATTCTCTATCATTCTCTCCTGCTTCTCCTCCTCTCCTTCTACTCTCATTTTATCTATCCCCGTTGCTCTCTTTGTTTATCCGCCTAGTGTTCCTGTCCCTTTCCTCGTCTTCCTTTTTTCGCCAGTCTCTCTCTCTCTCTCTCTCTCTCTCTCTCTCTCTCTCTCTCTCTCTCTCCTTCTTCTTTGTCCGCGTCTCTGTCTCTGGCAGCATTCATCTTTCTCTCCCTTTTGTTACCTTTTTCCTTCTTTTGCGGTGGATTCTGCCGATCGAAATAAGAGCATTCTCGAGCGAGCGATTCTACTCGGAGAATCTCGTATATACGCGGGAGAGCAAATGAAAAAGAACGCGAGAGAGAGAGAGAGAGAGAGAGAGAGAGATGCGCCAACAGGTGGAAGAGCAGCGGAGAAAGAGGGAGAGAGACAGGAGACAAAGAGCGCTGCATTTGAAAAGAGACGAGAAAACGCGTCTTGCGGTTTACCTGGTTCGTCTGCAAGAGTGACTTGCACCTTCGTCGCGAGCCAAAGAAAATACAAAAGCTCGCAGTGTAAAATTATCGCATTAGCGCCTTTATGCGCCTCTGTCACGAAGGGGCTCGATTGCCTCTTTCAATTCCCCCGGTTTCTTCGAGCTTCTTCCTTTAAGTCTGTTTTGGAAAACTTTTTCAGAACTTTTGAAAATAAAATCCGCGTTTTGAAAAAAAAAAAAAAAAAAAAATAAAATGACAAAGAATCGGAAAACGTACAAATCGTATACGCGATAAAGATGGTAACGAGTTTGTAAATGGTAATTTACTTTATCGGCTGACGCTGTAAGTTTACTTAAACAGATAAACGGCAACTGGATAAAGTTTATTACTTTTATCAATCGCATCGGGCGTCGTTACGTTGCTATGCCTATCAGCTAATAAAATTATTTATACACACTATTTTTCCTGAGGACGCCAATATGTCATTCTAAAATACTAAGTGGCTTTAATTTTCTTACGCCGGCTTTTACTATTAATGCCTTTAAAGACTCCTTGCGGGATATTAAGATTTTATTCGATATTATGCATTTTGATTACGTAACGCGTTATGCCATCGATAATTTATTCCGATTATTTCGAAAGGTACTCGTGCGTGCTGCACTCTTGCTTGCTCAATCCCAGGGGGTCAGTTTGAAGTTTTACATTTTTACGCCGATTCGGGAGGTATTTCGTGCGCCTCAATTAAAGCTCGAGGTGTACTGTAGTACTCTTCGAAGGCATTAAGATGATTGATGATCTTTCTGGCATTGTAAATTTACAAGAAAACGCTAGGTATTATCACATTTTGGAATTTAATAACGACGGTAAAATTTCATTTTACTATTTGGTACGGTGAAAATAACTGTTTTCAGCAAATATTTTCTTTTTAAGCTCATCCATTTCACTACAGATGTTTTTGTGCGTACCATATAATATATCTCCCTTCATATTAGGAATAACAATGTCCATATCAAGATTAATGGCTTTTTGGTGAAATTCTGTGCAGTTATTCAAACTTCACTTTTCAGTAAGATTTAAAACTTTTCATTTCAATATTTACTTATACATTCGAAGACAGAGTTGGCGGTACACGTTTGCGCAGATGAAGATTTAACGTTTAGTTTCCATTAACCGAAACAATTTATGCGCAGGCTATATATTACACTCTTCCTTCGACAGATAAGAAGCTTCACGTGTCAATGCTAAAGTGATTTTCTCAAGATAATGAAAAAAAAAAAAAAAAAAAAAACCAACAAGCCCTTGAGAGAGAGAATCCCGAAGCAAACTTCGAAATACGCCGGTAAACACAACCATCCCAATAAGCATACTCCCGAAGATTGCTCGGCGTAAAATAAGCATCGCAATATTAAAGCAACTCGCATTCTTTCCCCGGCATTGAAATTTTCAATACCCACGCAGCAGCAGCCAGCAGCCCTCCCCGTAAAAAGCCCCGCGAAGCTGTGCAGCCCCGCGTTACGAATCGAAGCCTGCGCAATGTGCAGCTCTCTCTCTCTCTCTCTCTCTCATATTTTTCTCTCCTCTCCGCGGACGGTTCTCCACATTTAAAATTAACGATCCCCGCGCTGTTAACTCCCGGCGGGTGTGTGCCTGCTGGTTTTTTCGGCCCGGCGCGCGAAATGATACATCTCAAGGGGGGCCCCCCCCCCCCGTTTTCTCCGAAGATATACGATTCTCAAGGCCGCGAACCGACCCTGCGCCGGTGCTCCTCGAGCGCCTCGCGCGCGCGCGCGCGCACGACCCTGACCTTGACTCGGAAGAAAGAGAGAGAGAGAGAGAGAGAGAGGGGCAGAGAGGAGCCACAGCAGCCGCCGCCGCTTGCTCGCTCGCTCGCTCGCGGAGAGGCACGCGCACTTACACACAGTGTGTGGCGCGCTCGCGATAATTCAGCCTCAGGGTCGCGCCGAGAGCGCTGGGAGAGAGAGAAGATGTCTTTTAATAGGCAATTTTAACCCGGGGGCCCCCGAGACAATTGCTTCCGCGACGACGGAAGAAACTCGGTTTGACGACCCTGTGCACCGCGACGGTTAGAGAGCCGCGCGGGAGAGCCACTTCAGCTACGCCCCCGCACCGGGCTGACGTCGTCGTCGTCGTCTTAAGCGACCGTTAAGTTTTGCGCGGGCTTTTCCACGAGGACGTCTCTTTTCGCCGTTTAGAACCCGACGGGGGTTAGGGCTATCTAATTCTACGGTATTTAGGCGGCACGAAGATTGCTGCAAAACGCTCCGAACTTGAGCTGCATTTATTAGAAAAGGGTTAAGGTGTCAAGGTCAACGTTGAACTGCACGTCTAAAGTGGTTAGCCGCGGAGCAAGGCTCGCTGTTTTGTCAGATGTTATAAATCGCGCGACGTGCATTACGCGCGCCGGGCGAAACGATTTTATGAAGACGAACGTACTCGCTTCGACGAGGGAAATTATAACTGCAAACGAAAAAAACGTTCGAGTTATGTGTATAGCCTTGCTGGAAGTCTCGCAGAAAATTCCTTCGTATTGTCTATGAGAGGAACGGTTAAACACTGGGGATCTCCCTTCCGGATACCCAATTTGAGCGGAGCAGCTTAAGAAATTATAAAGCACGAAATGATGAATGAAAAGTGTCTAGCAAGCGCTAATTGGTTAAGTAGTTGTAGTTGGCACGGGACAGACAATGAAATAATGCGAAATCAAAATAAAAGTACCCGATTATTCCGAGCTGACGGTGCAAAAAACTTAACGAATCGATAAATTACCGTAACGCGGGAGGACGATTCCAAGGCTCCTCGCATAAATTAAATTACGTAATTTAGGTGGGATTTTGTAAATATTTGCGCGAAAGGCCGGCTAATTAATCGCGCTTAATAACCTTATTTTGCAGAGCGGCTCTGCCTTTAAGAAAAAAAAAAAGAAAAAAAATCTGTATATTGAAAGTAAAGTAATTGTAAGCATAAACGCGCGCTGTAACCGGGAGGATAAGCTCAATCGTTTAGACCTTGCGTAGCTCCTTTCGAAACGTTTTTTTGCCCTAATGCTTTTGCGTCGGAAGACACGTGTGGCGGTCGGTGGCGCGATATCGTAGTGCGGAGACTCATCAATCTTTTTTTGGCGGAGAGAGCCTCTTTAGGCGCAGGTCGGCCGGTCGAGACTCAACTTGCCTTTGACGTCACTGCTCGCCCGATCCGGGCGATACTTATACTCGGTGAAAATCGGCCGGAAATCAGCTGATCGGCTGATTCGGACGACCCCCCCCCCCCCTTTGAGGATCGTCCGATTTCGCCATCCGTTTGCGAGCGCAATTTTTTATCGTCGTTATAGGACGCTCTTACTTGCCGGGCCTTTCTCAGCGGGCCGTTCGCTCGCATCGTCCCCATTTAGAAATGAGAGCCTAATGGTTTGTTTTGTATTTATACTTCGATCGCTGTCCTTTACAGCGGCAGCGTTTAATAATTAACTCGCCGACGAGTCACCGAGCAAACCCCAAACAAAGTAAGAGAGCGTCTTTCAGCGCAAGCCACAACAAACAATCAATCGGCGCAGGGAGCGAGAGAGAGGGGGGGGGGGGAGACTGCAAAAAAGAAGCGGCCGTAAATCCCTTGGGCAACCCCTTAAAATCCCAGGCTGCGGCAGCTCCATATACGTCAGCCGGCAGCTCGGCCGGAGAGCCCGTTATATTTATCGGCGTATGCGCGACGTCTCCGGGCTGAAAAATCGCGAGAGCGCGCGCGCGCGCGCCTTCACTTTCGATTTCTTCTCGCGGCGAGCAACAAAGCTCCTCCGGAGAGGGAGGGAGAGAGAGAGAGAGAGAGAGAGAGAGAGAGTCGAGGAAGCGCCGATACATATCCAGCTAGCCGAGCCGCGCAGCGCAAATATAGTCGTGAGCGAGAGGCGAGTTTAAAAGAATGCGCGAAACCTGTTTCGGGCCCCATTATTGGACCTACTCTTTCTCTTTCTCCGCGAGCTGCTGCTGCTGCTGGCTGCTGGCTGCGTGCTCCTGCAGGCTGCTCTATGATTGCTGCACTTTATATGCCGCGCACCGCGAAAGAACGAGAGCTCTCCGATGGAACTCGCCTCGCGCCGCGCCGATTTCTGTTTTTCGAGCTCTCCGTTCTCGGCGCGCGGGATCGCTTTTCGAAAATTGGAGTGCGCAAAGGGCTTTCTGGAATTTGTTGGGTTGTCATTTGGAGAGGGGAATGATACGCTTGCGTTTACGTTTGCGTATATACGTCTTTTGTATTATATGCACCGGAAGCTCGTGGATGTTACTTGCGGATGGGTAATTGGTCAATAAACGCGGAGTGAGATTGTTCTCTGAATCTTCTTCTTAAATAGGCTTTCGTCCTTGTTCGACGATGGAGTTCCTTGAGATAAAAAGTTATGTTAGCACTGAATCCTTAAATAATACAAAACAAGTGAGCCCAAGGTTTCCCCGGCTGGATGAAAAAAAAAAAAAACAAAAACCAACAAGACTTTTAAAGAATAGCAAACTCATTTTAGTTTCAGAAAATTCAATTGTCTTACAAAGGTACTTTCGGATTAGTTTTCAATTTATCTTAGAGTTTTTTTTAATAATTGCGAGTTTATTGTGTTTAGGAAACGTTGAATAATAATTGTTAAAATAAATGCTCAGAAAATTTTTTCTTCTTCTTATAACGCTTTGGAATGTTTTTTTGCGACGAATAGTTGACTGGTTGGAGCTGCATCGGAAATAGAAAGTGAGACGTAACTTTCATCAAAATTAAAAATACACTTTTGCTTTTCAGATCATGCACGACTTGCAAACAGAGTCGAATTTCCTCATGACAAACTCTTATGCATCGAGTTTAAAATGATGACAGTCCGTTTTTTATAAAATTTAATTTCTTTTTTAAACCTGCACGCGAAATTCATGCAAAATCGTTGAAACAAAAAAAAAAAAAAAAAAAAAAATTATCCACACAACTTACATTTTCATTCAACTAATTTTTCCCGCTATCGCCTTCTTAAAACCTAAAATATTTCAAGCCTTCAACAAAAACGAAACGAAACTCGCGAAGTACAAATAAACCAAAAATAACCCTTGTCCCGCGCCTACATTATCAACGCGCCCGAACCTTCGGCCAGCGTCGAAATTAAAAGGTACATCGCTTACGGACTCGCGAGCGCGCGCGCGAGAGAGAGAAATCGAACGAGACCTCTCTCTCTCTCTCGCCTCCTCCGTCTCAGCTCGCATCAGCTTCGTGCAAGACGCGCGCGCTCGAGTCCGTCTGATTGATGATTATTGCGCGGCTGAGAAATGAGCTTAATGGCGTCATTACGCGCTCGTAAAATTTCGCGAAGGAGAGGAGAGGAGGAGGCGCGCGCGCGAAAAAAGGAGCTAGACGAGATGTTATCGAGGCGTTTTGATCAGCGGCGGCCCGCGAAGAAGGTCAGAGTCGTTAGGGGTTTCGGTGGGGTCCTCGTTTAATTGATCCGTTCGCGCGACGAGTAGAAAGTAGGCGCCCGATAAATTTCTAGCGGCGGATTTTAAGGTTCTCCGCAGCTTTTTTTGCGCGGTGCAGAGTTTGAAATTCGACGGACTCAGATTTTAATGAGAATCATCCTACTTTTCTACGCGTTGACGGGCTGATTAAAACTACGAGTAAACCTGCAGCCTTCGAGGTGTATAGTTCCACCCGCCAAAAAAAAAAAAAAAAAGAAAAAAAAAGAAACCACCGAAGCTACCAGAAAAAAAGCTCGAAATCCAAGATAGCAACAGCTGACGAATTGGGTTGTCGCGCGCAAAAAAGACGCGACCTTCCAGAGAGCCGCGCTAATATACCCGAGCGTAGATTTCACCTTCCTCGGAGGACACGTGGCAGCTTTTCCGTTTTTGCCGGCCGCTCGCGACAGTCGAAACAGCCGGACGAGCAGAGCGGCCAGGGTACGTTTGTACACTATACGTTATATCTATACGTTTCCGGCGTTTCGTCTCGCGCCGCGCTTTCACTCTCGATGCGCTCGAGCTCCCGGCCGAGAGCTGCTCCCCGCGAAATGTTGCGTTGAGCGCCGATCGATTGGCAACGATGATTTTCGGATTTTTTTGGAGGACGCCTGGGGCGACGGTGTGCTATTTGTTGTTCGGAAAGACTCGCGAAGATTTTAGATTCGCGCGCTTGGCGGTCGAGAGCGAGACCTTCGGTCGCAATTGATTAGGAGCCTTGATTTTAATCGGCGAATTAATTTTTTTTTTATGCTTTAACGTCTTTCGCCGTTAAATTTATGGACTCGCGCAGGTAAAAATTGAATATTATTAATTTAATAATTTGACTGCGGAATAATTTAATTTTCCAGGCATAAACAAAAAAAGTCTAATCTGTTACCAAGGAGTTTTAATTATATATTCTATAAATTAAAAAATTTTCTTCTGAAAAACTTGATTACGATAATCTAAAAATATTCTGAACGATCACATCCATGTCCGTAGTCGACTCACACGTAGTCTTTGAATATAAACAAATAATTCGAGGAACCATCGGCTTTTAATAAATCTTACTGTATGCTAATCGATACAGAACAAGTTTACACACGGCGCAAAACTGAATCTCCAACAATTGCGTATTCGCGCAAAAAAAAAAAAAAAAAAAAAAAATTCCGCCTGCAAAATTCTTTCTCCGAAAAAAAAAAAAAATCCCCAACTGACACACTTGCCGCTAATGTCAGTCTCCGATTTAGACTGAAAAAGATTTGGAAAGTTACAAGCGCCGCGCGGCATATTAATTAATCGTCGCACACTCCGCGCCGAGCCAAGGCAGCCTGGAAACCTGGAAAACGAAAATGACTTTCACTTTTACCGAATTATCATCGCGTAAATCCTGCGCGGCTGCGGCGGCAGGATCATTTTTCCGACGCTCAATCGGAGAGCGATTCTCCCGCTCGAGCGCGCGGCGAGAAACTCGAGCTCGCGCGAATCGATCGAGCCGAGAGCGCGAGATACGACTTATCTCTGCTCGCGGCGGCGGCGGCGGCGGCCGGGTGTCGTTTTTTTTTTTTTTGCCCCGCTAATACGAGCGGAGAAATTGTGAAAGTGCTGCTCTCCGCGCGCGGACTCCGACGGGGGGGCAGCTCTCCGAGAGGCGGACGAATCGCCGATTCGGAGGAACGGGTTTTTGTCCCCGGAGATCGGTCGAGACCCGTGGAATAGAGGCTTTCCGGTTTGCCGGCTGAATTATTCGCTCGGGCGAGTGAGTCACTCGTTTTCGTCCGGTGAGATATTCGATTCTCCTTTTCGACGGGGACGATCGCCGCGGAATTTATGGATATTTTAATGAGGAGCGATTTAGAAGGAGGGGCTTGTTTTTTGCTCGTGGAACCAAAGCCGCACGTGGCGTTCGGATTTTTAAAAATATACATGGAGTTCGACGTGTCGATTATCGACGTAGAAATTCTTAATAGTTTTAGAAAAATGGAGATTGAGCGTTAATCGTTTTATAGAAATGATTGATTTTAAACATGATTTATACGGCATCTATAAATAATTTATGCTAAAGATAAATTGACACCTTGACTTGTTTATTTGCGAAATAAATTAAAATTGTGTAAATATTTTATTTTACGTTCCAGATAAATTTTAACATTTTTTTATTATCAAGCGTCAATATAAAAAGATATTTAATTAGTAGAAATAAATTCTAGTATTTATATATAATTTGTTTCAAAAGACGCGTATAATTCACGAAGAAAACATCGTTAGATTTTTTTTTTGTACCCGTTTATCATCGGCATTAAGCATTAAATTCGCTAATTTCTTTGTTTCAAAAAAAGCCGCAAATAATGTTCTCTAACGTTGAACACTATTAGACCACGCTATTGTAAGTACAATTACCTTAATGTATCTTTAAAAACAGATTGTGTCGTCAAAAACATCCTGTCCATTCAAAATTTAATGACGCTTCGAGCCGAAAATTATTTCTCCGACGCTCATTAATGGTTAATGATTTCATTAATATTAACATAATTAATTAAAATGTGGAAAAAAAGCTCGAATAAAACTACTCATTTACGTATAGAAAACTCAATATATTATCTTAATTAGAAAAGGAACAAAAAAATCTTTTGGAGACTTCGTCTCTTTTTTTTTTTTTCGCGAAAGAAAAACGAAACCGTTGGACGGTCCCTGGGCGGCGATTTCAACGTGGAACGATGAGCTTCGGCTTTGGCGCTTTTACCAGCGCTCTTTTCAATGCATGACGAGAACCTCGTAATCCTTGAAAGACAGCTCCTGGCCGTCGAAGGGAATGTAGAGGCAGCCGTGGCTCTGCTGGACCTGTAATAATGGCATATAATGATCGGCGTCATCCTTGCAGTAGCTTTAAAGTCGCGGTAATTCGTTTTCATTGTCGTATTCAAATCTAAATGCAGTTACCGCGGCCGTCGCCGCTACTGGACTTGCGATCCAGCTCGCACTGGTCGCTCAACTGGATTTTATATTTTTCCGTCGAGCGGAGAGAGAGAGAGAGAGAGAGAGAGGGAGAGAAAATCGTGGTAATTGCAAGGACTGTTGTTTGTAAACACCGAAAAAAGCTATTGACATTTATTTTTCAATTGTGAGAGAGATATTACTTCCTCTCGCCTCGTCGGCGTAATAACGTTCGCGAGAGAGTTGCGCAATGTTCGTTACCGGTGGAGGATTACAGAATTCTGAATTTACATAAAAATGAGCGGTTTGCGTACGGCTGACGTTAATTAGAATTTTTTCGCCTTCGAATTAAGGAAGTTGTTACGCCTTAATGCTCTATTGTACTTGGTAACCTTTATCTTTCAAATTGAAGACCTCTATTAAAATTATTGAATTAAAAACTAGTGCTGCCGAAGCAATCGACAAAAACTTCCTTAGCGCCAAAGTGCACCGTTAGTCAATCAACCAATTAGTTTTCTAGTAAATCCCGCAAATTTCATTCCCAACTTTACATCCGCCAAACGTCTTATCCTCTCTCTCTCTACTCGTTATCAGCTCGATTTCCCAAAAAAAAAACCCAGAACCCCGAATCAGATAAAAGACGGTCTTATCTCCCGATAAGCTCATCATACGCACCTTGCCGACGGTTTGAGAGCCGTTGTGAAGTACGCGTCCGACGTACAGTGGTTCTCCGTCGCTGGTCTGGCCAGCGACGACGGCGTCGGCGGGTACGGCGCCGTTGCTGCTGAACTCCCAGGCGAACTCGCCCTGGACCAGCACCTGGAGAGAGGAAGGGCCAATTTTAGAACGGTGGTCGTTTCGCTTAACACCCCCCCCACCGGGGGTTAATTTATGCCTCTGTTTTCGCGACCGCGGAGGAATTCTCTCGGAGAGGCGGGTGTCGGGAGGAATTCTGTTTGCGAGACATGCTAATGAGCGAAATTGTTTTTATTGGATGCGGCCCCGCGGTTATGCGGCTGGGAAGCGTTCCTTTGAACGAGTCCTGCTGATCGATGGACTCTTGAATTTTGGGCTTTTTGGCTGGAATTCTGATGTTTACGTTCTATGTATTGAATGTACTGATTGCGTTTTGGTAAGAGTGAGGTTTTGAGTACAAAGTCCGAGTTGTTGAAGTGGTGTATTTGTACGAGACATTGTTATTTAACATTTCGATTCGGATAATTTTCTCGTATAAAGTCTTTTAAATTTACTATCGTCGATGTAACATTTTTATTTATAAACACTTGGGTATTACATTTTTATCAAGATGGATCGAAGCTCACTATCAATGACGAATCGTCACTATCAATGACGACATTTTAGAGGAGGAAGTAAAAAAAGACTCTTTCATACAAAGTAGAATAATCTTCTTGTTTTCATCAAATTACTAAAGATATACCTTGATATTGTTAAGTAGTATCAAAAATGAATTTATCTTTAGATTTTATTGGATTTCAACATTGATTCGAAAAATTTACTTTTATGATTTTATCTTTTAACCTCGTTAAAATTAACCAGAAATTGATCAAAAGTGAGTTAACATTTAAAAAACTAATATTTAAAAAGAAGACAGCTGTCCAAGTAGATAATGGCAGTGTCTGATCAGACGTACATATTTGTATATGCATTCTTTCCATCATGAATTCTTTAAACAGTTTCCTCCAATTTTAGATTAATAAATATATTTATGAATTTTTTTTATTTAAGTAACAAAAGGCATGACCTCACTTTTCAGTGGAATCGTAATATGCGTTATCGATTACATTATCGATAACACAATAACTCATTATTAATATGACAAGATTATTTCACTTTCAAATATCAATAGAAGTTTGATGTGGCTGTTAATAACTAGGAACAATAATTGCAGCTTTGTAGCTTTCGTTTCGATAAACCAGTTATTGGCGGTATAAAAAACGTAGCTGATAACAGTGCGTTTGAGCATCAGAAAGTCAGAAGTCGGGAATCAAAAAGTGGCAGACTTGCTAACATTGCAAACCCTCCAAAGATTAACCATTGAGGTCGCTCAAATTATTTGTAAGTTTACTCAAGTGGTTATCAGGAAGTACTGGAATGTTCGTAAGATACAAAACGTATATTTTTTTTTTTTTTTTAACTTTTCCAAACTAAAGTAGTGGATTGAAGTTTCCTCAGCAGATAAGGTAGAATATAAAGAAATGTAGAGGATACGAAAATAGAATTGCAGGAAATAATGAATGTAAAAAACTACTGTAATAGGTCAAGTTTGAAAATAAATTTTAATCAAGTATACACCGCAGCTGTATATTTTTATTTAACGTTAAGAAAATATTATCTGCTGCAGTGTGTAAATCACAATGAGTTAGTCGAAGAAAAATTCTAAAATTTTTATTGCTCATTGAAATAACACTCGAAGATAAAATCGAATGACTCTCTTTTTGATATTAGAAAGAAAGTGTCATAATTCTTCGGGTGGCAAATTTAATCAAGTGTTATCACAGGCCAATGATTCACTTTGATAAAAATTACTGAAAAAAATGACTCCTTGGGGAATAACTTTGTTTTCAGTTCTCCGCGCTGATTAAAAAAAAAATTAAAAACGACACAAACAACGCGTAAACTAGTACAGTGTACGGTGCTCGTAATCAGCTCTCGAAGCTTGACAAAGAATTTCTAAAAAAAAATAGCTCGCATCGTTACCTCAAAGGTGTGCTTCGCGTGCTCGACACCGCCGTGAGCCACGTAAGCGACGTCCTTCTCGGGTATGACCTTGGCGGGCAGCATGTCCCCCTCGTGGAAGGCGCGGCCGACGTAGATCCTCGTGCCGTCGATGTCCTGGCCGCCGACGACGGCGTTGGGCGGCACTTGGCGACCCGCGCTCCCGTGGACCCACTTGTAGGCTGAGTCGGAGGAACAGACGTCTCTCGTTAAATTCATCTCGCAGGGCAGCGGCGGATACATCGGCTGCGCCGCCGGCGGGTAGCTAGGCTGGGCCGGGTAGCTCGGCACCGACGTAAAGCCCGGCGCCGGTGCGGTCGGGTAGCTTTGCATCTCGCTTTGCATCTCGCTTTGCATCGGGTTAAAGCCCGGGGCAGGCGGGTAGCACGGGGCTGCCGGGGGCGGGTAGCTCGAGACCGGCGGCCGCTGAGCCATCATGGGCGGGTGTTGCATGTGCTCGGTCGGGTAGACCATTTCGTCGGATGAGCAGCAGCAGCCCATGTTACGGCGTGCTAAGCTTACGCGAGGACTGTCTTAACGATGCAGGAGAACAGGCAGGATTTTGCGAATCAGGAAGCGAGAGTTGAACACGCGCGGCGAGGGCTCGATTTTTCAGATATTTTCCAAATTGGATTGTAGATTCGTGAACACGGTACACACGCTGGAAGGCAAGAACGGTTGAGAAAAAAGAAAGAATCGAGAAGAAGCCAAAGATATATTTTTCTCAACTTTTCTTGATATAAAAAGTTTCAACGGTCGCTTTCTAATTCATGTTTCTTATGATTTTTCAAACACACGGCTTGCGAGCGAAGTTTAAAAATAAGTTGTTGGTTGATAGTCGGTTGTAAAGTATACAAGCTAAGTCTACGATTAGAACTAAATAATAATTATAATTGCTTTGTTCGATGTACCGATTCGATTCTAAAATACTTAAAACCGATTTTATCGAAACGGGAAAATGTACTTGTTTTTTAAGGACATGATTTATTTTAGATCTTGATTAGATTACAGTAATAAACAAGCCTAAAGGTGCGAAATTTTTTAAAGCGAATTTATCTCCGCGATAAGCATCAATTCATTATTTTTAACATCGGAGGTGTTTGTATTTTTCCTGTTCGGTTAACGTGACAAAATAAAAAATAAAAACTTCCCAAAAGTCGCAAAAGCGGCGCGTTTAATTTTAAAAAATAATTCATGTCATTTATTGCCGAGAGAGAAAGTCGTCGTACCGAAAAAGCTTTTATACAGAAAATGTAAATAAATATTTTCAGATTATTGTTGACTTTCCATTTCGCGCAACTCGGCAGTAACGACCTGGTTTGCTTGAAAAAAAAAAGAAGGTACTTCGCGCCACCCACATTATTGATGATTTGCGTTATCGTAATCGTACGGCGCTCGATAAAAAGCCCCAGGTTTTAATGACAGTCATTCCCGCCTTGCACTTTCCAATGAAGTCGAACGTTAAAAACGCGACCAGTTTTACGTTTTTAAAACTCGAGCGCAAAATAAATTTCAGCACGATCTCCGTGTACGCTCGACTTGCAGAAGGCATTTTTGAATTTTTTCTTTTTTTATTATTTGTTTGCAGAACCAAGGTGTTCGGGTATCGTCGTGAATCTACTTATTAAATTTTCAGAAAAATAATCGCACCGGTTATAAATTATACTTGCATCGGGGAAACAATTGCCGAGTTTACTTAGAACAGTCCCGAACGATCGCCATGACTCACTATTAAAACACTCGAAAATCCGCCCGAGATTAGCGGCGTACGTGAAAAAGCAGACATTCTTCATTTACAATACAAAAAATTTTATTTCAAATCTATCTATACCCAATAAACGTGGAATTATGTCACGTATCGAATATAAGAAATTCGAGCAAAGCTTTCCAACCGAACAATCAATCAAAACTTTGGAACGCGACGGAACCGCGACGAAAAGCCATGCACTCACACCAAGACACTGACAAGATCTACACTGGATGATATAAAAGTTTACCTGGCATTCTGTGCTGTTCGGTTATGTAGGTACGCAAAGTCGGCTTCTCGAGCGAGGAATGATGTAGGCACCTTAACTGAATCCCAGTTAAAAACGACTGCTTATCTTATCAGGGCCCGCGAATTCACCTACACTCGCGCAAACGCTCCGCGTCGGCTTTCCCAGAAGAGAAACATGACGAATAGATAATAGGCACGCCTCTCTTTCTTTTTTTTTATTTCGAAAAAGATGATGAGACGTGTGTCTTCAATGCGACGCCGCTTACTTTTTTTCACCGGAAGTCGATAAGGCAGGAGTGAATTTGACGCGGTCCTCGAGCTTCATTTGCTTTTTTATCGGCGATTAGACTTTGGCTTAGACAGTTGAGATTGCGATCGGAGTTTGGAAATCGATTTTTCGGGTGAATTTTATTAGAAATATCGAAACCGATGCGGGCAACGACAGATGCTCGGGCAGATGTTAGTTCAAATTTTCGATTGAATTTTTACTTTTTTCTGGAATAGTGTCATTTGGTTGTGAGTTTCTTAAAATACACGAGTGCCTTTTTTGATTCTGTGATCAGTATTTATATATATTTAATGTATTGTACGATAAATGAAAAAAATTTCAATTATTTAAATAAATAATAATGTCGACAGAGATAAGAAACAATATCAAAATTTGATGAATACTCTTTTATTTGTTAAATAATCGTGAGTATTGTAAAATAATTAAATGGCACTTGATTCGGATGAATTTGTGTTCTGTAATTTGAGATAACGTCTAAAAGCTTATATTCAATTATGGTTTTTATTATCGGTCTGTTTAAAATTGATAGATATTGTCGATTAATAGCTATCGAATAATTTCATACATTTGACAGATTGTCATGTTCTAAAAATAGAATACACGTTAGTCGAATATTTGTATACGAAAACAATGATAAAATTATGGCTAATGAATTATTGAAATTTACTCAGAAAATTAAAAAAATCCGATTAACATTATTTGAGGTATTTATTACTTATAAAGTTGATTACTGATTAGCATTGAATTCCATTGCAAAAAAAAAAGAAAAGTAATCCGACAATAAGAATCAAAAGTAATAAATTCCAACACCAAATTAATTTAAGATAACTAACCATTTTTTTTTTTGGATAAGGGATTATTTTGGATAATATAAGCTTGAAGATCATAATGCGGTCAATCATCTGAAAAAGTCGATACGTATGATAAAATTCAGTTATAATATTACTACATTATTCACGTTTCGATTAGAGAGTATTTTTAAATAATTTCCTTAAATTAAGGCTAAAATTAATAACTCGAACAGTTTAAGGCATTTGACGTACTTTTGTGGTTTACCTATAATATGTCAAAATGATTCATAATTCCCAAAATGATCTTCAGGCACAAAGTAATAGAATATTTTTTCAATTAGTATTTTATTGTACAAAGTTTTAAGCATAAAATATTATATTACCAAATCGCCCTAATTAAACATTAGCTTTGAGTAATTTTACATTTTTTAAAAATTAAATTTTTAATATAATAATATATAAAATCACTGCTGTGTTTTAATAATTTAGAATCAGTTTCAACTCTTCCAAATAGTGGATTCTGAAAATGTAAAATATCAGTAAAAATAATTTCGGGAAAAGTGAAGTTATTCCGTTTTATCACAATTCACAAATATTATTTTAAAATAAATACTATTCGGATTTCGTGAAATGAAATTGCATGGGCAATCTCGAGTATGTATCCGGAGAATATGAAGTGCGAGGAGGTTGCTGGGTATGAAGCTTGGTTTCCAATAATGACCAAATAATAGCTAAACATTGGCCAAATAATGTTGGTAAGAAGTTCTATGAGTGGGCGCCTTGTACCCTGAAAGAGCGTACTCCAGTTTCGGTATGCATTAAGGGTGGCATAAGTTCTTTCGTGTTCCTCCCCACTGACGCATTGGCCTTCCAGAAAACAGTACGTCACGTTAGTCGTTGATGTATAGACAAAAAAGTAGTGGGCCCAAGACTGAACCCTGCGGAACACCAAAAGATTAGTGGTAATCCACGCCGATTCGTAAGAGAGAAGGAAAAAAGAGAGAAGAGAAGAAATGAAACTAAACATTGGCCAAATAATGTTCCAATAATGATCAGATAATCAGGTCAGCCACCTCCTCGCGCTTCATGTGCTCCGGATACATGTTGGGATTTCTTACTGAATTTTGTTTAAAATCTGCGCGCCAATCTGTCCTTTTACCGATTGATGGCGCTAGTAAGCAGTATGTCCTAGAAATCCTATAAGGAGGGATGCGCCAATAGACCAACTGAAAACGGATTGGTCGACATCCATTTCCGTTCCAGTAGCATTAGTCACTGAATGTGTAAACGGAGGGCCTGTTGTCTTCTAAGTAAATCTAAATCTTATTAAGTTGGTCCTGCTTGTCGGAAAAGTGTTCCACTCTAGACTCTATGACAGTTTAAAAGTACCTACCGCCGCAGTTCGTTAAAATTTTCTTCGCGAAAACAATTTTGTTCTTCGTTGTTAGAAAAATTTATTTTGATAATTGTTTGAAATAAAAATAATAAAAGCCACTTATAGGCCGCCGCAGATCTGCAAAATTTTAGTTGCGCAAGCAATTTTTTTCTTCATTCAGAAATATATTGATTATATTTTGTTTGTTAAATATAAATTAAATTCAGTTAGTGATGGATAAACTATATATTAATGCCACGCAATTAATGGCTAATAAAATAGATAGGTTCCTTTCACTAAATGTTGAAGATGAAGAAGGCGAATTATTTACTTTTTTTGTTTCACAGAAAGATTATGCGAAAGATTTAAACGGTCAATAATATATAATATAGATTTTCATATTACTGTTATAAAAAGATAAAATCAAATTTAAAAAAAAAAACAATAAAGTTTATGATTTATTTTACAATAATTTCTTTTTATTGATTCGACTACATTTTTATACAGATACTGCATTTGCGAGAAAATTGTTAGACAAGTATAAAACGAACGTAGGAAAACAAAAATTGAAAACCATCACAACAGTAAACGAAACTTTTGAAATACCGACAGAACAGTTATTTGAGTTGAATATATGTGACATTGAGCAAAATAAAACTTATACGTTACTTGTAAATAGAAGTGAGCATGACCGTGCAATGAATGGTAATTAAGTTTATTTGTTTAAAATTAACATTTTTGCCTTAACATTATTACCTGAATGAGTCAGGAGTACCAAGGACATATAATGTTATATACAACTGCTTTTCGGGATCTGTTGTAACATTTCCTCGCATGCTTTCTAAATCGGCTCTTATTAACGATAATAAATATTGAAAAGTGACTCGACGTAATCTAAAGAAAAAAAAATATATCTGATTAATAATTAACTAGATATTAAAATTAAATGATTTCAATTACCTAAATGTTTCTCGAAATTGTTCTTCATTATATTGTGATATAACTGCTTCAACAAAGTTTGTTATGCGAGGGATCCTATTATTGCACCGTGAATTTTCATCCTGAAAAATAGCATCTTTCATATCTAAATCACTTTCACTGTCACTTGAAGAGCTTATAATTTCATCAAGTGCAACGATAAACAAATCTCTTTGACGATCCATTCTTATTCGTTGAATAAACTAAATTAAAACAGTTGTTTGTAAATTGTGACTCTACGGGCTAAAATTTTTAAAATTTGAATGCTGGGCGCTAGCGCCGCTGGCGATAATTGCGGAACTATTCTCCGTCAGTTATACCAACTTAACAATACTTTAACTGTCGGAGCTCCAATTCGAAACAGGCCCTCCAGAGTCGGCTAGTGAGAAAAAAACTACGACTCTAAATTTATTACAATTAAAAAATAATTTGAAAATTGTATATTTTGCACAATTTACGCGCGGTACAAGTTCAGGATATTACGAAGAAGATAGAGAATTTTTATCAGGATTTTTAGAAGTTTTAAGCGAAAAAAAGAGAGTACAACAAGCACTTAAAGATTCAACTGCACAAGCTATTGGAATTTTACCTATTTCAAAAATACTTTCACCAATCACTTTTTCCAGAGTAGATTTAAATTGTTTATATTATATGGCTGGTTATATTATTAGTAATATTCAAAAAAATCAAAATTTATTCGAAATACTATATTAATTCTGCAGGGTCAAAAAAGTCTACTGCGTACTTTTTTGCCAAATTAACTCGTTTAAAACGATCAATAAGTAAAAGCGATTCTCTATTTTTTATAAATATTGAAACTTTTCGTTTCTTTTTAACAGTTGAAACTATTTTTCGTTCCCACTATAAAAAACTTTGCGAAAACAGAAACGTTAATTTTCGAGAATATTTTGTAACAGAATTTATAAAAATTACATGTAATTTGATAGATTGTCACAATCTTAAAATGAAAATAATTAACATATATTGTGTCTTCAGATTAAGAATTGCTTCAAATAAGAAAGTGCAGCAACAAAAACCTTGTAAAGATAGTAAAAGTATGACTATGCATGCAGTGACTAAATAATATCTTTTGTAGAAATATTTGTATTTATTATTAAAAATAAATTATTTTCTTGCTTGATTTTTCTTTTTGTAATTTTTGTACTTAACATTTAACAATTCCATGCCAGTTTAAATAGCTATTGCGTTGGCGCGGTTATCAACTTCCGGTCCAGTTTTCCCCATCACTTGGCGCATCCCTCCTTATAGGATCTCTAGTAAAACGTAAACATCATGTTCGTTAAACACGTGTATTGATAATGTTATTGAATTATTTTTTACATAGATAATTATTTTTAATAATTTATCATCATGAAGGTGAAAGTTTTGTCAAGGAATCCAGATCATTATTTACGTGAAACGAAACGTGATATTCATAAAGGTATTTTGCATTGTTTATTTTCTAACCTCAAAAATAATCGTGATTGTATTTATCAAGTATTTAAATGTTAAATGTTTGTAAATTATACTATAAAACAAAAATGTTGATTAATAATATATATATATATTTATCTTGCAATCTAAAAAAATAATTTAAATAGTCCCCAGAAATTATAATCCGGAACTTCATCCATTCCAAGAATCAAGAGATTATACAAAAGCTTTGAATGCTGTTAAATTGGACAGAGTTTTTGCAAAACCATTCATTGGAAATTTGGAAGGGCACAGAGATGCTGTATCTTGTTTGTGCAAGCATCCTGATCGTTTACAAACATTACTAAGTGGTGCTTTTGATGGTGAAGTAAGAGTTTGGAATTTAACTCTAAGAAATTGTGAACGTAGCTTTTTGGCACATGAAGGAAATGTACGAGGAATAGCGTTTAATCATAATTTTGAGCAATTTATAACAATTGGTGATGATAAAACTATTAAAACCTGGAAATCAACAAAGCTTGATGATAATGATGATGATGATGAAGAAGAACCTGTTCACACAATTATTAGTAAGGTAAATATAAGCTTTTTTTTATATTTTATTCATAAAATTTATTTTTTATTTATAAAACTTAATATAATCATATTTGTCAAAATGTGTCTTTGCAGACAATTATAACTGGAATTACTCATCATCGAAAGAACCCAGTTTTTGCTACATGCGGAGAAGTATGTCATTTATGGGATGAAACAAAAGCTGAGCCAATTGATACTTTCAAATGGGGGGTCGACAGTTTACATGATATTAAATACAATCTTGTTCAAACAGATCTAATTGGTAAAATATTAAAATTTTTAAAACTTATCAAAATTTTTATTAAAAAATCTAACAGTATAAACTTTTTCAGCTGCTTGTGCAAGTGATCGAAGTATAATTCTTTATGATACAAGAAAAGTTGGCCCTGTATCAAAAGTAATTATGAAATTGCGTGCCAACAGAATTTGTTGGAATCCTATGGAGGCCTTTACTTTTACTTGTGCCAATGAGGATTATAAGTAAATAATTTTGACTTGACTTTTTTTTAAAATTGAAAAAAAATACTTAATAATTTATATATTCATTTACAGTCTGTACACATATGATGTACGTAAAATCAAAACTCCAGTTAATGTTCACATGGATCATGTCGAAGCTGTTACAGATGTAGATTACAGTCCTACAGGCAAAGAATTTGTATCTGGTAGCTACGACAAATCAGTTCGCATTTTTGAAATCAATAAAGGTCACTCTAGAGAAGTTTACCATACTAAGCGGATGCAACGACTTACAAATGTAGCTTGGTCTCTTGACAATAAGTATATTCTCAGTGGCAGTGATGAAATGAACATCCGTGTTTGGAAGGCTAGAGCATCAGAAAAATTAGGAGTGGTAAGCAGTCATTCTATTTAGTTAGTTTTAAAAAAAATTTATAATTGTAGTAACTATTAATTAATTATAAAATTATTTATACTTGATATTTAATATAAATAACTTAATATAAAAAAGTATAATTTATTAGACATTCGGATTTACTCCAAAACATAAAATTATGATAAGAATGGGATAAAAATTTCAATTCTTTTATAGGTGAAACCAAGAGAAAGGACTGCTTTAAACAATAGCCAAGCATTAAAAGAAAAGTTTGCAACGTTTCCGCAAGTGGAACGTATTGCACGTCACAGACAAGTTCCAAAACATATTTACAATGCAAAAGCAGAGCTACGTACTATTCGACAAAAATCAAAACGAAAGTATGGAAAAATTTATAATACTATAATTTTATTTTTATTCTATGAATTTTTATATAAATTCTAATTTTTAATTATTTTTTTTTTAGGGAATCAAACCGACGTATACATTCGAAACCCGGTTCCGTACCTTTCGTGTCTGAAAGAAGCAAGCATGTTGTTGAAGAAAATCCTTGATTCTTTTTTAATTAGTTTGTATATAAGTTATTTGGATAATAAAATTGTACTTTTATTAACATGATTAATATATTATTTCACATGCAATATTATAATTGAGGATGTACTTCAGAGGAAGTAAGAATTAGGAGAATCAGTATTTAATAAATAATTTTATTATTGAAATTATACGACGCATCGGTATAATAATTCTTAGAACGTTACAAATTGAAAGCAGCAATTAATATCCAGTTTAGCAAAGACATTCGACGGGCCATTTTAGTTAGTATATTTTTGCTCGATTCTTCGTTACCGAAGTAGTACAAATATTTTAGCGCAAGAAGATAACAACAATGTTTTGCTATTTTATATTCCTTTGAAGGGGTCTCTTAACCTTAGCACTACTGAACACACTGGTATCTTAGACTTTTTTCTGAATAATTCCAGATTTTTAGAAGCGAGATCTGTTGCTTCATTTTATAAAAGTAAAAAAAGGCAGTGCACAGTTAGATTTTGGTAAATAAAATCAACGTTTGCTTTTTATACTAAACTTCTTTGTTGGATTCTTTTACAAAAAATTGTATATATTTTGATTGGAATGAACATTTTGTATTGCTAAAGATATTTTCGGAAATGAATTAATACGCTTAATTATATTTTCTCGTAACCGTTCTCATGCATTCATAAATTGATTTATTTTCATTGAATTTTTGATTTAGTTCCAGTGGCTGTGAAACCAAGGACTTCGAGACCCCGATGTGTATTTCTTTAGCTTGCTTTGTTACGTTCAAGTATATTTCGCGTGTGTTTCTGTGTATTCTTGGACATTACAGCAATTTTACTTCTTTGTTACCTTTTTTCCTAACTCATGTTATGGATGGGTATCAAAAAAATCATGTAGGAAAGAATCACAAAATAGACATAATAAAAAAAACGTATTTCGATTTTGTAAATTGTAACTATTATTTACAGATTGGATCTTAATTTATTAAATTCTAGTTCTGTAAAACACATAATGGTTTTAGTTTTTTATAATACATTGCATTTGAATTTTAAAGGACTTTGTTCTGTAACTCTAAATGGTCATAATTTTAAATAATTAACATTTAAAATTTTGATAACCATCCAGTTTTTATATATCCTAAGCACGACTCTTCTGTACAAGACTAGGTTACTCGAGCGATCATCGTCAAGAGTTGCCAACCAGCTATTTAAGTTTCAGTTCTCTCACTCTTAATTAAATACAATCGACATCGCATAACAGTAATCATAATTTATATACAATATCAACACATTTTGCATTTTTTAGTTATTTATCGATATTATTACCTTTTGTTTTATACATTAACGCTTTATTTTTTCCTCTTTTTTTTAATGCAATATTATCGCCGCGACGACGACGCGGAAGCTTTATCGAGCTCCGCGCGCCTCGACGATCTTCAGGAATTGAGAATAAGGTTAATAATAATAATAATGAAAATAATAATATTGATTGTGATTATAAAGAAAAAAAAAATGGAAAAATGAAAATTTGCAGTCTCTTCAACGGTAACAAATTCTCTTCTATTAACCTTTCTCACATTTATTTCTGATCTTTGCCTTGGCGACGCTCGGGTGAAGCAGGAGTAAAGAAATTAGAATTGATCGATCACTTTAGCATAAATTAAACTGAAAAATCGTAACAAGATTTTTTAGCAATTGAAATTCATTTAAAAATGTTCGAATTTTCAATGTCGTAAATTCGAAATTAAGTGAATTTATTGAATTAAACTAGAACACGTTTTGAAATAAAACATAATAATGCTTTATATCACTAACTTTTTTACTCCTGGAAATAGAACATGGACACTCTCACAAAGTGTTATGGATGCGCCTTAAATTTCTCTTTCGAAGCCGGCGCACTCGGCATCTTTGCCTCACAGTTTTATACCAACTATAAATAAACTACATAACCCTACGACGGTTCGCTTAGACTTCTAGCAATGACTTACGAGCATATCACCGCAACAGCGCCCTTTTTATCCTTTTTTACGGTCACCATCAAGGACAAGGAAAGCGCAGTTTCGTTATATCTTTTGAAATTTACTTCTAATTCATCCTTTTTTCTTCCGTAATCTCTTCTTTTTCTTTCTCTCTTTGCCCGATAAATTATTTTTCTATCTCTATGTCGTTGTTTTCTCATTTTTCTCATTTTTACTGCGCTAAAGTCCTCTCTTATCGGCTTAGAAACGAACGAAATTGGGTTTTAACGTCGAACCCATCGTACTAATTTAATCAGATTAAATAATATATCTACTTTCTTCTCTTTTCACAAATTATTGATTGAATTTTATTATATACATGCAGGCCAAGTAAATAAGTTTTTGTGCATTGAAAATTAAAGATCGTAATATAACAATGATTTTTTAACCAAAATTTGTCACAATTTCATGACTCTTGGGAAAAGAATGAATGTAAAATAAATCTAAACAATTATCAATATTTAAAGGTAAAGTAAGCTGTTAAAAAATTTTTTGATTAAGTCAGAAAATTAAAAATATTTACAAACTTATTTTTGACTTGTCTTTTTGCACTCAATTAAAACTCCAAAAGAAAATGACGTAAAAGCTAAATTTCGAAAGTTCATCAACAGCTAATAACCGACTGTATAATCTTTGAAGACTTCGCTTACGTCAAATCTATAATTGCTTTTAATTACTGCAATGCATCAGTAAAAATATAATGATTCCACAAGACAGCGTCCCAGCGATTAAAAACGAAAGTAGAGAGAAAACGAGATGAATCGATCGCAGGCGGAAATTCCCTTTCTCTTTGCATTATACGTTTAGATCGGCCATCATCTTGCGAAAGTCTGCGAGGGTATTGTAATCCGGATCAGAGTCTATGTCGGCAAAGTCCTTGCTCGAGTCCGTTTTGACGAAGCTCGGGTTGTAGCGACTCAACGAGAGTGGACAGGGGAGCAATTCTGGCATCACCGAGTGGTGTGTTATCAGAGCAGTCAGTGTAGTGAACTCCTTTGTAAAACCCTGAAAAAAAAAAATGCAATCAAACATTTAATAAACTTATGTTAAGGTATCAAAGTGCGAATATAATTTCTAATTAATCGAGAAATTTATTCGAGAGAAACTTTTTTAACTAGTATCAAAAATTAGAATGTCACCAGAAAAGGAAGTGACATAAAAACTACTAATCTACTTTGTCCAACAAGTTTTGCGGTTATCCGAGTTAATGTAACTTTATCATAATAGAAAAGTTTGGAGATAAATAGACAAGCACTTTTTATTTTTCAAAACTTGAAATTCAAGCAACTTTTTCAAAACGCAAAGTACTAACTTCGTCCTATATTACTCAAATGAATCACCCAGTATATTCGAACATCTGCCACAATTTCAATTCAAATTTCACTAACTGTTACTAAAATAAAACCTCTCGCTTGGCACTGTAGAAATTTTGCGACGGCGTGCTCGCGTCTTCAGAGAAAAGTCTGCGAAGCCATGGATCCCCGGAAGGACTCGGACCCTCGGAAACCTGCGAGCGAGGCTCGACGCAGAAGGTCACCGATCGGTGAATTCGTAGTCCGCGTGGATTAATTTACAAAACGAGATTGGCCGGACCCGAAAATAGTATTTAAGCGACCGCGAGCGTCGAAGAGCAGCTTAGTCGCTGCTTGGGAGCAGCACACGTAACGTCTCCAGAAACGTCAATAAATATATAACGTTTTTCATATTTTTTAAATTATGTCGAAGGACTTGAAGTTTATTATTTTGAAGTCCCACCCTGGCCATTCCTACAGCATAATGCGCGATTAATTACGTAAATATTGCTCCAAGCTCTCAGCCCTTCCTTCTTTTTATCTGCAAGCTCCGAGCCGGCTAATTAGCACGAGCTCGCGACATTGTTTGCGCGCCCGGTGTATCTGCTTTTTCAGAGAACAGCCTAATTTTCCACGGAATCCGGGGCACCGCCGGCGACGACGACGAGCTTGTTGCTCGTGCTTTGATTTTTACCGAGAGAGCAAAGAAGAGAAGCGAGGCCAGCAGCTGCCGCCGCTGCTCCGGTTTCCTAAAATAGAGCGAGAGCGAGAGAGGCTAATCCTCCAGGAGAGGCCAAGACGAGCGAGCGCGGGAATTTTATGAAAGAAATTGCTTTTTGTATATGTAAGCACGGCGGAGCCACGGCTTTTTATTACCCTCCTCCGCGCGCCGCGACGAGCAAAGCGGCTTGGCACGGCGAATAAACAAATTGAGAATTCGGAACGCGGCCTCACCCGGAGAGAGATGCACCCTTGAAAATTTTTACCCGAAATTGGGAGAGGAGAGCGTTTTCTCTGCCCCGCCTTTTGAACGCGCGTGCATGAAGATTGTTCGTCAATTTTTAAGCGAAACGAGAGATAAAACTTGGCACACTTTTTATTTAGATTAAATGAAAGTGCTGCATTTTATCTTAAAAAAAAAAAGAAAAAAAAAACGAAAAAACCCTCTCGCCAATTCATTTTTTATTCAACTTTGAAAATGTCGCTTGTCGAGTAGCCTTGTATCTCTGCGACCAAAGTTCAGCGCGTCGCGAAAAAGCAAATTCTATTTAAATATGAATAACCGAAAACGGAGCCTCGGCGGTGGTTGCGACCGGCGTAGAACAAAAAAACAAAAAAAAAAAAAAAAAAATTTACTCGCCGCAACCCACTTTCCGCGAGAGAGCGAAACAGTCGTCGCGGGCCGCGAAATCCTGTCGGGAGCAGAGGGTGGCGCGCGTCTGAACTAAAGCGCGCGGTAAAAAACAGGCAAACTTCTCTGGGTCAGGCTCGATTCGCGCGTCGAGTCTCGAGCACGCGAATGCAATAAAAAAGGGACAGAGAACGTAGTTGCGAACTTGTTCTCGCGGGGCCGAATGACTTTTTACGGGCGCGCCGGACGAATTGCGCGACCGCAAATCGGTGTTTAATCGGCGTTTATACAATAATAACAATTCATTCGTTAAGACTTCACTTCAACGACGACTAATCCAAGTAGGACGATGCTCTGCGGTCATAGCCTACCTTAATTTTGTATCCCTTGTTCGTGCGCATGATGAGATAGTGGGCGATGCCGCTCGGCTGGAACTCGCGCGGCACTCGCAGCGACAGAGCGTAGCAGCCGGGCTTGCTCGTGCTCTCGCGCACCATGAACGCGCCCTCGGGCTCCTGGCTCAGTACCTCCAGCGTTATTTCCCTGTGGAGACAAATATATATATATATACATATATCCGTGAAAGATATGCTCATGCAGGGGGATCTTGCGTTTGATTTTCCGGGGAAACGGCCGATTGGACCTGTTGAGTAAAATTTTATTCGAAGGGATTCCCGGTGTGTATTTATATCGCGCGTGAAAAATTCCATACAGATTTCGATCGAAATCATCGCCGAGCAAGAGCGGCCTCACAATGCCGTCGATGCGGCATTTCGGCATGAATGAACGAGAGGTAAATGGGTAGGCCGCGGAGGAGAGAAAGAGAGGGAGAGAGCGGCGATATTCACCTCGGTATGCCGGCCTGGAACCAGGGCGCCCGCCTAAGCTCGCCTTCCTCGCTGCGATTGTTGAGACTGTCGGTCCGCTCCGGAAGGGGCGGCGGCGTGGGCGTCGAGCCGTGCATACTGCCGTCCGCCGGCGCCGAGCCGCTCGACGTGCTGATCTGCGACCTTCGCTTCGATTTCAAATCTGCCTCTTGGGAGTTTTGCGCGAGCCTGCGGACAAAAAAAAAGAGAGTGGAATGAGCGCTCGATTAATTTCGTTGGTTTTTTTTTAATTGTACAGTCTCTTTTTCGTTCGAAAGAGCTGCGGTGTACTGAGGAAATATGTGCGCGCGGCGGACGCTTACAGAAGCTCCGCCGACACCCGGGGAAAGACCTCTATTCATTGCTCGATAGACCGATATAGAGGAGAAACAAAACAAGGCTTGCATACTCGTCGTTCCCGCGCGTCGAACAAAGCGGCCAGCGTCCAATACTCGGAACATAATGCCGTTCCTCCTCCCACCTCGGAAAGAGAGTGAGTGAGAGAGAGAGAGAGAGAGAGAGAGAAAGAGAGAAAAAGAGTCAGCGGCAGGTAATAATGGTCTGGGGGAGCCTCGCGAACACCAACCTGTTATTCTCGATATTGAAATTCTTGGCGTTGATGGAGGAATTGATGGTATTGTCGAGGTTCTCGGTGGCCGGCAGCAGCTTGCCGTAGTGGTGATGGTGGTGGTGATGCTGCTGCTGCTGCTGCTGCGGCCTCGGCGTCGTCGTCGTGGTCGTCGTGGTCGTGCTGCTGCTGTCGGACTCGATGATCGCCTCGTTGATGTAGCCGCCCGAGTGCGGCCTCGTCGTCGTCGGCGACGTCGGCGTACTTCCGCCGCTTACCAGCGGACAACTGTCGTCCTCGCCGTTCAGACCCAGGACGTCCCGGCCGCCTGGCGTAACGCGCGTTTATCGATTAGA
The DNA here is from genome assembly GCA_035582975.1 of Ormyrus labotus. Lineage (NCBI taxonomy): Eukaryota > Metazoa > Arthropoda > Insecta > Hymenoptera > Ormyridae > Ormyrus > Ormyrus labotus. The sequence continues at coordinate 23,272,419 of JAWWEO010000021.1, forward strand.
GGCTTTTCCGAGAAATCGGAGCCTTATTCGCTCTTTAATTGTGAAAGACTGCGTACCTGTGAGGCCCATGGCGAGACGTTTGATGAGTGGCGGCTTATCCGCAAGCCGCTTATACGAATTAAGTTCCGTGGGCGAGTTGCTCTCATCGCTGCTCGGCGTGCTCTGTTGTGAAATGCTCTTCGTAGCTGCGCAACCGTCTTCCAACGAGCTCAGGACGCTGCCGAAGTTGTGGGACGGCCGCAGGCCCGGAATTGAATTTGGTGTCTGTGTAAGAGCAAGGATGCTTGTCAGAACTGGATTCAAACTTTCGTAAAGGACTTTCTTAAGGAGGAATTAGAACATTTGTTTGATACGTCAATTTTTTTTTAACGCCGAGTTTGCATTCTTTTTAATAAATTGAAGCCGAAAAGCTGCGCAAGAAAAGTTACCTTGACACTGGACAGCCGCAAAGTGGGCGATCCCGCGCTGCCGAGTTGCAGGTTCATGTCGTCGGTGGGGCTGCTGCCGTCGTCGCTGCTGCCGCTGCTGTTGCTCGGCGACGTCGCCGACTCCTGCTGTTGCTGCTGCTCGTCCGACTGCCACAGGGCCTCCCTCCCCGCGACCACGTTATTGTTGTTGCTGTTGTTGTTGTTGTTGTTGTTCGCCGGATCGCCGCCGCCGACGAGTGACTTGTTCTGGGAAAAAAAAAGAGATCGCCTCGAATTAATCGTGGGAAGGGAGATTGCAATATTCAGCGCGAGAGACAATAAACTCGTCCCGACAAAAGCAATGAGAGGCCCATTGACACGCGCTAAACGGGCCGGGAAAAATAAGCACCGCTCTCTGTTTGCCTTGCGAAACCGCACTTTCCATTGCCGAGGTATATCATTAGGCGACTTCGCGCCGCATTCAGCGGACGGAGAGTGTATATGTATATAGAAAAGAAGCGCCTCCCCGCGCTCTGAAAAACTCGCAAATTGCGTATTAATGCATGTCCGCACGCGAGGAGCGTAAGAGACGCGGCAATTACGCGACGAGCGCTAAGTAAACGAAAGGAAAGCGAGAAGCGGCAGCAGCCGACGCCGCCGCGGTGTCGAGTCTTACCTATACACGCGGGGCGGCAGCAGCTTTTTTTTCCTTCTCACCGCGAAAAAGAGCTTCGCGCGCCGGTGACAATGGCGCGTTTTCTTATACACGTATACCTTTCTTGCTCGCGCGCCCGGCTTGCTTGCTTAATGTCGCGCGATCTCGCGCGGGAGTCTCTTTTTTTTTTCTTTTACGTTTCGTTCGGTAGACGCGCGTACTTTTTTTTTTTTTCGGTCGGAGTAGTCGGTGCGGGCTTTTTTCTTTCTGGTTTATAACTCGGGGACTCTTTGAGTTTCGGGAGTTTGAATTTTCTTCCTTTCGAAGGGCGTTGGAGATCGGCTAAATTAATCAAATGAATTCGCGAGTCAATTAAACTAATGGCCGGGATTTACGCGCGATAAAGTCAAGTAACGAGAAAATAAACGACGAAATTAGCATGATAATGCAACGGAAGGGGGTAGAGTCGCGAAAACAAATTTATTCAAACTATATATATATATACAAAATTCATAATAACATCATTGAATATTCGCCGAAGCAGTGACATCAAAGAGCGCCGGTCTTATCTCGGTTATACGAGGTCGCAAAAATTTTACAGCGCCCCCCCGCATCCCCCTCCTCTTGAAATTTTAAAGACAAAACAAGGAGCGCATTCCATCGAGGTGAGAGGAAATCCCTTCATAAACCGGAGAGAGCGACGCGTGAAAAAAATAACAAAACGCACGACGAACCGTCCCCGTGTGCACAATTAAAGCGCGATTCACGCGATTGAAAGGCTCGCGCGCGCCCACGTACGCGCCGCCTTTTTCCGCGCGCGAGCGCCTCCCCCCCCCCCTCCACCCGCGCGTAAGGCTGAATCTATAATTAGCAAAAGTTCCTTAGCGGCGCCGCGGCGCGCTGAATACAAAAGCGAGCCTGTTATGCAACGCGCGTCGCCGACCAAGTTTTATAAGAACGCGAGAGCGCGACGACGCCTGCCCTTTTTTTCTTTTTCTTCCTCTGCTTTATTTTTTTATTTTTTTTTTTTTTAATTCGGATTTACATGCACGGGCTTTTCTTTCTTCTTCGCGCGAAATCGTACAGGCCAGAGGACGTCGGGCCGAGAGAGAGAGAGAGGCGTCGGGGGATTTTATTATGCAAATCGAAAGCCCGCGTTTTCGATTGATGAGTTATTCGTCGTACGTACGGTCATTCATTGTTATGATCGAAACGGCGCGGAAATAGCGGCGCGCGAGAGCTGCTGCTGCCGCCCGTTATTTTTTTCCTTCGAGGCTCGATGAATTTAAAACGCACTGATTTGAAATAGGCGAAACGCGTAATATGCATGCAAATTTGTGACGCGTTACCGCGGCCGCGTAAATACACCTGGGCGTATTTATACTTTTTTTCGAAAGTATAAATAAACTTTATTTGCCTTTTCCTCGTTGCCGGCTAATTTATCGACGGGGGAGAGTTAAGGTTTTCGCTTTCGGTGATAATTTATGAATTGCTTTTAAAATATGACGGCGTATTTTCTTTGCACTTCGCGTGGTTATTTCCATTCGGTGAATTGTGCGTTTGTTGCTGCTGATTTATTAATTCGTTTTAAAAAGTAATGAATTTACGACCTGGCGAATAATTTATGAATAATATATAAATCACTTGTAATCTTAATTAAAACATTTTAATTTTAATGTAAATTTCTGTTTGAATCATTTATTTAGATCAAAGTCAAAAGATTCTATATCATTGAAACTCTCAATATTACTATTTAAAAATAACCGAATAAAATAAAATATATATGTTCGAACGAAAAATTTATCATCAATTCACCAGAAGGAAGCGCGAAAATGCCGGAATCCAAGTCCGAAAGCCGGAAACTATCGGCGAAAGAGGCGTCTCGGCGCGAATAGCCAGCAATTACTCGCCGGTCGGCGTGCAAAAGTCAAAGGCTCTCGCCCGCAGGACTACTCACCCACACAGCGGCGGTCCGGTTCTCCTGCTGCTGTAGCTGCTGCTGCTGTTGCTGCTGCTGCTGCTGCTGCTGCTGCTGCCTGTCCTTCCGAAAGTGCGAGCTCGACTTGGGGCTAATCACGTCCTGGAGGATCGGCTGGCGCTGCAGCTGCGCCACGTACGCCATGCGAAAGGCATTGCCGACGATGGTGTTCAGTTCCTCGGCCTGCAATCACACCGCAGAACCGTTAATCCACACGCCCGGACGAGAGAGAAGCGCTGCTTTTTGGCCCGCAACTTTTATTCCGAGGGACACACTGCACACGAACGAAGAAGCGCCCCGTTAAGAGAGCTTCGGACTAATTTTCAGCGCGAAAATTTCTGCCGGAAGCGGCAAATGCAGCGGAATCGAGGGACGGCCGTAAGAGAGGGAGAGAGGCGGAAAGTTTTTCTGATCTCTGAAGTTTCGATGAGTGTTTTAATTAAAAACTTCATCGCCGCGGGTAGCACAGCGGGTGTATTAGTTTCTAAATCTTTTCGACGGGAATTTCATTCGCCGCCGGATCGGAGGGTGAATAAACATTGTTTACTCCGTTAAGAGGGTTTTTATAGAAGTTATTAAACTTTATTTGAAGAAAATTAAAGTGTTTTACTTCGCTGTTTCGCTGCACAATGTGGGTTTTTGCTGCACGAACCATTTTCAGCTTTTCGGAGGTTCAACTGTAAAGTTTGCTTAATGTACTGCATAATGATTTACAAAGAGAAAGTTATTTATTGAAACTTTCTGCAATAATACATGAAACAGCATGGCAACTTCAGCTCGTTCAAGTTGTAACAAAAAATTACCCAAGCACCAAAGACGAAAAAAACGCCTTTCTTTAACTACTTCATCATTCATTCCTCGATTTTCTTCCCAAGCAACAATGACTTTATTAACGAAACTGGAAGGCAGCACAGCCAGGCTGCACGCAGAAACGCGCGAACTTCTCCAGTCCCTCGACAGAAGTCGAATCAATGAATTGCCGGAGTATTATAGCGCCGCCGCGGAGAGATCAAAGGCAAAAGCGCGCGTCGCGAGATGTGCAGCGCGATGGTTTTGCATTCGCGCAAAGCCGGTAACGAGTGTCTTAATTAAACGTCGCGGGAATGCGCGCGAGAGAGAGAGAGAACTGGGCGCGGAGCGGCGAGTTTTCGAGAGCTCGGCGCGCGCTTTGTTTTGGAATTTTAATGGCGGCAGAGAACTTCTTCGCCGGCCCGGGAGACGACTTTCTAATGAGCCTATACTTTGTTAATTGGCGAGGTGTCCGTTGATTTATGCCCGACGATTGCGCTCTCGCTCGTCGATTGATTTTTATCGATAACTGCCGGTAAGCCCCGGCAGTCAATGGCTAACGGTGGGATTGTGCGGCGGATGGCTGCGGCGGTAATCGGGATCGGCAGCGAATTGAGAATATTTTAAGAAGGAGTGCCGGACGATCGAGCTGTGCCGTTAGAGAAAGGGAAACGTTTTTCGTTGCTTTCGGGTTTCGGAGCTGCAAGGAAATTTCAAGCCCAAGATCGATTGAATTTAGATTAGCTTCAGATGTTGGAAAGTTGTATCGGATCCTTTCTTAAAAAATTGATGATCTGAAAACTGAAGTCAGTTTATGCGTAATGTGATTGGCTGATCGCTTTATTCGTGATTTGATTGGCGGAAACATAGTTGACATGAGAATTCAATTATGTGACTGTACGTAAGTGTTCATTTATTTTGCAGTGCTTATAATCTCAACAAAAGAAAATAGTACACGCGAAGCGCGTTAGATTGTACTAGTACACTGAGAGAAGAAGTATAGTAAAAATTACAAATAATCTTATAAAAATTACTATACTGTCTAGTAAAGCCGCCA